>JACGAQ010000829.1:0-86997 GCA_014119065.1 Orius insidiosus | reverse complement strand
AAGCGTAGTTCACGATTTAGCCAACAGGTAATGCATTGATTTTAATGAGAAATCCGTATTTTGTCCCGAAAACCTTGGAAAAATGACTTGTCCAGTGTTGAACAAACGCGACGAAATTAAATAATTATAATAAATGGAAAAAAGAGGATGCACTTTAAAAATGTTTGGAATAAGAATCCAGATCAAAGGGCTCTTCACAGCTCAGTTAGTACCTATAGTGTTGGACTAGGATTCCAAAGGTCGCTGGTTCGAATCCCACTGAAGGCCCAACTTTTTTCTTCTTATTACTCGCTACAATGAAAATAAAAATCTGCATTGGTGAAAGCTGAAATTAAAAATTAAAGTCTAAATAAAGCGTGCGTTCTGTACATCGTCAAAATGGCGAAAGCCCCTTCCTGGGCACATCGCCTTAGAACTTCGGAGGGAAAGTTTTTGCAGTATTTTTGTTCGTTTAGACGATATTCACTAAGTTATATTCAAAGTTTTGATTATGGAGTTTTGTGAGGAGAGAAAGCTCTCCTCCTCATTGTCCTATTCCATAGAGTCGGACGTTTAACAAACCGAATGTTAATTTTGCGAATGTGCGTTAATCCTTGAAAATTCGCTTAAACCATTTAACCAGTTCTAACTAAGCGAAACAGTTAATGAAGCATTTAACTATGAAACAGTTAACTCTTGGTAAGTCATAGATGATGCAAGGGGGTCTTTAGGGCGCCTAATTAGGTCTTACAAGCCGAATTGTTTCGGACTTAAATTATTTATTCACAATCTAATTAGTGAATTCTTTACAAATAGGCTTTTAGATGAAAATGTTAAAAGGGCCGTTGTTAAGCTCCTTGAAAATTTTCAATTTTCGAATTTGCAGTGGTCAGCAATCTTATCTTGGCGTTGAAAAGGGTCTAGACGACGGGGAAGACGAAACGGAGAGAAAAAAAGCGAGAGCTACAGAGAATAAGCGGACAAAGTGTCATTTAAAGGGACAATGTTATCAGTTAATTGAGGGTTGAGCTTAAAAGAGCGAATGAGAGGGTGATGAGAACCCTTAACCACTTAAATATGCCATTGTGTGCATGGGACGATAGGATCGCCGCCAAGACTTCTCCACGTCCCCGTCTAATATCAATTAGCCCCGCTCTCTGTCACACTCTATTGGCTAATTTGTAGATCAAGAAACTTCTCCCTTTCTTCCCTCTTAAACGTCCTTTCGTAAATACTTTTCTTATACTTTTCTTATCTAATTAATAATTTATTACTTTTACTTACTTTATACTTTGTTTCTTTTGATTGAAAATAATTCAACAACGATAAAATCCTCCTTTCGAAATTGTTTTCAAACTTAAAATAGCGAAATTTCGTGTTTTGGCTAATTGTTTTTATAAAAAAACATCACACAAATTGGCAATCAATATTCGATACTTCCGGATCCCTCAAGGCCTCGATTATTAAAAAATCCCAGAATATTACAGATTGGCGAAAGCCCCAAAGTGTGTACACTGCTTTTGCACAGGAAGAGAAAAGGAGAAAAAATAAAGGTAGAAATAATGGGCTCTCTGCCCAAGGAATGTCCATCTCGCAAAGGGTGGAAGTATGAAATTTCTCCCTCTAAAATATTAGGTGTACAAAATGAAACTCAGCCACAGGGTAAATTAGAATTTTTTAAATAATAGCCGAGTTTCATTTTGTACACCTAGTAGTTCATTTTTTCAAAATTTTGAACATTTTAGGAGTTAAAGTCCATCAAAAGTTGACCTTCTCCGTGTAAGAAGGTTATTGAAGTATAACCATTAAGAAGGTTAATTTTTAAAGGCTTGTAAATCGTAAACCGTTAGAGATATTGGAAAAAAGCACTAAATAAAATCTGTTGGAAATTCAAATCTCTTTAATTTTTATTCTATTCATTTTTTCTCTAGAACGCACTGTTTTTAAGATAAATTTATTTAAAAAAAATTATTTTCCGAAAATGGTGCATCCAAGAAAAAAATAATTAAGTACTTTATAGAATATTAAATTTCCTACAATTTTTATTTATTAGGTGTACAAAATGAAAATCAGCCACAGGGTAAATTTGAATTTTGTAGATTTTAGTCGAGTTTCATTTTGTACACCAATACTTTGCAGTGGTAGACCTTTTTTGGATGCAAGATATTACCCAAAAAAACCTTTTTTTTTATAGGTTATAATGGATTACTTTGTTTGCAAGATATTGGCGGGAACATTATTTTAATTGAACACCGCTGTTAAGGGCGAAGGGTACTCCATCACAGATGACTGATCTGTTGTGAAGGTTTAGCCTGTTCTCGATCCAAGAATTAACACACGAAAAAAAAAAAATGCCAAGCTAAAAAGAAAGATTTGAAAATTTCGAGGTTTTCAATGAAAATCATTTGCGAGGGGGTGTTCAATTAGAGCAGTCATCGAGGTAGTTGGAACTGTTAATCGACGAAGCACATGTGGATAATGAAGGTTCATGCATTATTTAAGCCGGTCGAAGCATTGTATGTAGGAACATATCGGATGTTCTAAGCTTCGAGTCACCCTACCCTATTACTACCATTATGGTAATGGATCAACCCTCCCTCCAGTTATCAATCTGCACTCATTGTCCTGACACTGAAATGTATTGTCGCACATCTTTGCTCTCCCGAGCCTTTCCCCGCGATAGTTATCGTCCCCCCAACAATCCGACTAATCGATCCGACGAAAATGAGCTTTACAAAAACCGATTTATGCACGTCGACAAATTAATGCTCCTTTCGGATGCGTAAATATTCAAACAAAGTAAACCCGGCAATAAATTCGCCACCGTCTTAAATACAGAATTAAGGAGCTAAGAAAACCTTAAAGTTTTTAATGAAAATGTATGAGGCAGTAAAGCCTCATTAGACTTAAATGTTCTGTATTATTTCATAAATAACGTATACACCTATTGTTTAATGGCTCCATTAAATTTACCATCTAGGAAATATATTTCACCCTAATTATCTACATTGTCCACCATCAAAATATAATAATATCAGTACACGAAATTTAATTATTACTCCTATACTTGGTATAATTTGCATACATATAAATATTTCTTATCTTCATTTTGTCAATTTAAAGTGTGAAAAAGTTAAATAATTTGATAAAAAAAAAAAAAAAAGTTGTACCAATATTAGGGAATAAAGGAAAGTCAGACAGATCTGCGACATTTTATTAGGTGTAAAAAATGAAACTCGGCTAAAATCTACAAAATTCAAATTTACCCTGTGGCTGAGTTTCATTTTGTACACCTAATAAATAAAAATTTTAGGAAATTTAATTTTCTATAAATTTGTACTTAATTATTTTTTTCTAGGATGCACCATTATCGGAAAATAATATTTTTTTTAAATATCTTGAAAACAGTGCGTCCTAGAGAAAAAATGAATAGAATAAAAATTAAAGAGAATTAAATTTCCAACAGATTTTATTTAGTGCATTTTCTCAATACCTGTAACGGCTTACGATTTAAAAGCCTTTAAAAATTAACCTTATTAATGGTTATACTTCAATAACCTTCTTACACGGAGAAGGTCAACTTTTGATGGACTTTAACGCCTAAAATTATCAAAATTTTGAAAAAATGAACTACTAGGTGTACAAAATTTGATGAAAATTGTGGCCCCCTAAAGCCGGAGGGTAATACAATTTTGCGAAAGTTTAAAAAACAAATAAATAAAAAAAATTTGGAAAAGAGTATAGGATTTACGAAAGCCTTTTCCTGCAATAACTGTTGGGTCCGAAAAGTAGTAAATCTCACGACAATAGTTTACTTGAAAATAAATAAGATGGCGAAAGAACATCTCAATAGAAAATGTAACTCTGAAAAGCCTCACGTATTTCCTTCTATTGTGTCCTCTCCCTTAAAACTCCCGGTTACATTTCAACCAGTTATTGTAAGCAATTACGTTTACCAACGATATATCGCCTTTTTTCCCATTTTAATTTAAAAAAATAAAACTATTTGATTTCATTAGATAAGTTTTATTTTCTATTTTATTAATGCAGTTTTCAAGTTATATTCTAAAGGAAAATGACGTAATTGATTTTTACTTACTCAAGTAGGATTAGACTTGTTACTCCTCGAACCTTCTCGGTTATAGCCTATCGTAAATCCAGGCTCTTTTATAAGTTTTCTGTGTAAAGAAAGAGGGTAATACTGTTTAGGGTCTAACAACATGACTTTCACAGATCTAATTAAAACTAAAATGAAACACGGATCCATTTTTCATGAATGACATATTATAGGTACGAAATTTAATGAAAAAATTATAAATTTAAAATGATAGCAGTAACAGTGAAAAAGTATTAGTTCGAAAAGCTTCCAACGAAAACTTTCTCAAGGGGAAGTAAAAATATAGGAAGGGGAAGTATAACGGAGGGGGAAGTATAAAGGAGAGGAAGTATACAGTTACGGGGATGTATGAGGGAGGTGAATTTTAGCGGAGGGGGGAGTATAAACGTGAGGAAATACAAGAGAGGGGATGTATAACGGATGGGGATGTTTATGGGAGGGGAAGTATAACGGAGTGGGATGTATAAGGGAGGTGAACTTTAAAAGGGGGAAGTAAAAAGGAGGAAAAGTATAACGGAAGGGAAGTATAAAGGAGGGGAAGTTTTTTTTTTTTTCTAAAATTTTCTCAATTTTCTTTTTGAAAATTTTTCGAATTGTCTTGGTAGAAATAATGGGATTTTAGCCCAAGGGAGGTCCCTCTTGTAACGCGTGGAAGTATGAAATTTCTCCCTACTAAAATGATAATTAATGTTCCCCTTCACCAAAAACCCGACGTGGAGGGTATTACCATAACTTTTTAAGGAAGTTAAGGAAGTTAATAATTCGGAAAACCAGTTAATAGCAAGTGATGTATGTGAGAAAGAACCCATGTCAAAGTTGGCCTGGAAACTCAGAGGCCGTAGGATCGAATCCCACCGGGTGCTAAACTTATTGCCCTCTTTTTCTTCTTATTTCACTCGGTTTGTAATTAGATTTAGATTTATTTTATATCTGGAGGAAAACAGGGAAAGGAGATTTTGTGGTACCCTCGAGATATATTTTTTGGAAATGGTCTTCTATTTTGTATTTTTAATTAAGTTATCATCTCCATTCATTAGAAAAATGCGAAATAAGAGATATGCAATTAAAATAATGCGTAAATAAATTAAGCCTGAATGTTTCATCAACCGAGATTGCAGAAAGTCCTTTGGGCTGACAAAAGAGGTGGGATTTTTCCATGTCACTTATTCACGACTCGACAAGACGGGAACAACAATAAATAAGAAAAAAAAACCCTCGCAAACGATTTACTACGAGGGATTAAAGCGTTTGTTCTTTAATGAATCCACTTTAGAGACATTTACTTCGCGTAATAGAGAATTCTTTCAAAATAGAGGCCTCCCGTCCTCGAATGGGAGAGAATTGAGTGAACAGGTCAGAATGGGGGAGGGGGGCGTTTAGTAATGAAAAGTTCACCAGATAAGCGAAGGGAAAAGAAGGACTCGGAGCGGGGGGTGGCCATTGTTCCCAACTGTCTCATTTTTAATACTTAATCAAGTGCGGATGGTGGAAGCGGAGAAGTAGGGAAAGTCTCAGGCTATCTAGCCGGAGTAAGACGGAAAACCTCCTTACTTTGTCTATCTTTTATTTTTATTTTTCCTGTTTTATCTGACCTAGCTCCTTTAAAAGCGCCTCATTGTTACTATTTTACTTCATTTCGTCGGAGATAAGCCTTCATCACACTCACGCATCGAACAGACCACATAGAAAAAAACTCCTTGCTTAAATTAAACGCTATTCTTCAACATATTTTAAGATTAAACCTGAATTAGTTCAGGGTCTGAAATCAATTTCAAAATGGGTTCATCGGAAACGGAGAAAATTATCAGCCGGATCATTGTTAACTTCTTGATGTTATAGACAACATCAAAAGATTCAGTTATTTTGTCAAAAAGTTATCTAAAATATTGTAAACGTTAGACATGGTGACGGCCGGCTGACACCACTGACATACTTCAGGAGTTTCGGAATTTTCATAAAAAAAGTATGAGTTCATTTTTGTTTAATTTTTGGTTCCAATAGGAATGTTAAAAGCGAGCAGAGTGGGGGCCTCAGGGTCGTAGGCGAGTGAAACCCCCACCCTTTTTTTGGGGTGCTTTCCAAACTGAAGCGCCGTATAGTAACACTTACGTGTTCTCTTTTCTCCCAAAACTTAAAAAAAAATATCCCGGTTTTCGTTATACATTAAAAAAAAAACTTTAGTACTGTTTAACATAAGTAGGTATATTCTTTTTACCTAAATTTCTTATATTGTGAAAAAAAATTTTGATAATTACATAATTTTTTATGGGATTATAATAAACAAAAATCTTTATTAACTTTTTCTTTTATGTCTAATGATAAAAACGATGTTGCCTAAATAAGCCGATATGAGCACTAGAAGTGACAGCTGCGACCTAAGAGCCTTTTTTGCATAACAGTTCTTTGTAAGCTTCTTACATACTTCATATGTATGAATGCCCTATTTCGGCGTTTTCCCCAACATTTAAGGTTAAAATTTTCGTATAAATTATGCATTAAAGAGTTTAGGTAAAAATTTTTGGAGTAATTTCTTTTTATTTTAAAGAAAAATTCAAATTGTTTTCCCTTTGTAAGGAACAGAATGTATGAAAAGGAAACTTTCATGCGTATAAAAGAGGGAAAACTATACCGGGAAACAAAACGTCCGAATATAAAAGCGTCGCGTTTTGTTGGTCAAAACCTTAGAATCTTATAAAAGTAACAACATTTTAGCGGTGGTTTGAATTATTCCGTGACGGAGTGAGAATATCTTTCTCGTTTTGTTTAATTGCCATTGTTTTCGTACAAGGTTAGGGTTTTCCCGCTTCGTATAACAAAATATACACGGAGAAAACGTGGGGGGATTTTATGTGTTCGTTACTCTAAGCCTTTTATCATTTTAATCAAAATAAATTTCCTAATGCCCTTTATTAGATGAAGAGTGAAAATAGAAGGATGAGGGGAAACGTTTCATGATTACTTTTTGCACGAAAATGGGTTATTGTCTTCCCCGTTATTGTTTCCGTTAATTACACTTGAGTCGATTCTTTTTTAAGTTTACCTCCTCAATTATACCTACCTACGCTTGAATTTTGTATACAAAAAAAATTCTCTGTTTTTCAACATATTTTTAATCGGAGGTTTTCCCTAAAGATGAAGATCTAGCGTAAAATCGTCATTTTTCATGGTAGATCCTGACAATAACTTCGTTAGTCTAGAAAGATGATCCCAAACCAACCGTTGTTTTACTATGGACGCTATGAATTCCTTTTACCCTTCTCATTACAAAAAGGGAGTCTTCGTGACAGGAAACCAACAATTTGTAGCCTCCTGGCTAAAATTTTGAGCTCTCAGAGATTCCAAAACAAGGATGCTCGCCCAGAAAATTTTACTAGCGCGAGAGTTATCCCACGTTTTATTCTTACCAGATCAAAACCGTCTTCAAAAGAGTTACCTTCGGTAAATCTGTGGTTGGCTTTTATTGGCTCATCCGTGATTACGTCAACCCGGTGGTACTCGTCACCAAAAAGCTCTAACATGAATAAAACTCATATAGTTGTAGGAAACGAATCATATGACCCTACCTTCCGAAAACAATAGGAGGTGACGAGTAGGTCTACAGCCACGTCAATCTTAATTATTACGAATATTTCCCTTAAATTCTCAACCCGATTCATTATTTACGCAAATCGACCATAAATCATTAAAGGCCGCATCAATAGATAATCGCTTATCTCCGACATAAAGCGATTAATTCTCATTGCAAGGGTAATAAAATTTTCATACGTTATTGATTTGTTTTTTGTTATATTTGTTTGAAATGAATCATTAACAATATCATAGGCGCATCAGAAGATCTTCTACGGTAATCCCTGGAAGAGTGGACGAGGGGTAGAGAAAGACCCGGGGAAATTCCGTGCTTGTGAAATAGTTTTAACTTCCTTAAAGAAGTTATTGTGATACCCTCGACGTCGGGTTTTTGGGGGAGGGTCTTCCAAACATCGGAGGGTCAATTCGAATATTGATCTTTACCGATCTCAACCTTGTCTGTGGTTCCGGCCGGCCGTCCGTAGCATTTTTCCGGAACACTTTGCGGCCCCAGTTTTGAACCGATTTTCACACAAATTTCTTTAGCCGGTGAACAAGACTGTAACGAGGGCGGTTTTTGAATTTCAAAAAAATGGCGGAGATATGTCGGTTAGAAATTTTAAAAAATTCGCTGCGGCCTAACCGTAAATCCGATTTTCACCAAATTTTCACCAATTACTCCTTATGTTTTTTAAGAATTTTTGGTGAAAAAAGATTGCCACTTTTTAATTATTATTTTTTTTTAGTAGAGAGAAATTTCATACTTCTACCCATTACGAGAGGCATATCCCTAGGCCAAAGAGCCCATTATTTCTACCTTGACACTTGAAAAATTTTTCAAAAAAAAGAACCGGAATATTGTTCGAAAAAAAGTTTAAAAATACTTTCGTTCCCTTATACTTCCCCCTCCGTTATACAACCCCTCGAATATACTTCCCCTCCTATACTTTCCCCTTTGTTTTACGTCCCCGCCGCTATACTTCCCCCTCCTATATAGATACTTCTCTTTAAGGAAGTTTTCGTTGGAAGCTCTTCAAACCAGTACTTTTTTCAACAGTTTTGGCGGAGCCAATATATTTTTCAAACATATTTCTGGAAACCCCCAAAAATTAAGATTTTCTTAGCCTAATTTTTTCATTTGAACGGAAAATAAAATAGAGTGTAAAGCGGATTCGAAAAGGGGAAAATACAGAATGAAAATCCGAGTGAAATACAAAAAGCCGTATTATACCTTAAGTGTGGTACGTAAAGCTTCTCACTTCATCACTTGAAGACTTTATAAGGCAATAAATTGGCGACAATGAATTGTGGGCCGAATCCAAACTCGGGCGTATTGCTTTGCAATAACTTTCGGATAACAAGTAGATAATAAAACGGCATTAACTCTTTACTTTTACAGGCTCTATGTTTAAGTAGGGTGATCAACTTGTCTAATAATTTTTTCCCCTCACAATCAGCATTTTAAAAGTTTATTTTAAAAAAGTTTTTTTTTTTAAGAGTTTGGATATGAAATAGAAAAAGGGGTGAGAAACAAATTCGGAGGATCTCATCAAGGATTCGGATGTGAGGGTGACCACGTTGTGCGGAACCAACTGCGCTCCTACCACCTGACTACATTCCCAACCCCAACCTCACTTAGTATTCTCATACTCCCGACAGATTATCATCTGGGCCAATAATATTTTCATATTTATGATCCTTCCGCCTTTCTGGTTCATGGGGATCCCTCTTTTTTCCGCCTTCAATAACTAAAACAAATCAGTTACAGTCAACGGTCACGATTAACTTGGGTTATTCCATCTCTCCGGATCCTCTGGTTTAGCAACGTTTCAAACATTTGACTCCTAAAGTAGCGGTTAATGGATTGTTAGCACTTTTTCCCTTTGGAAATTCTTCTGACTCTATTTACCTGTGTAATCTCTGAGGTTTTACCTTCCTTAAAGAAGTTGTTGTTTTACCCTCTTTGTCTGGTTTTTTGGGGAAAGCTCTTCAAACCCTTTAGAGTCAAATTGATTATGGATTATTCCTCAACTCCGTTGTTCCTGCCAAAATCCTGGCAAAAAATCATCGATTTTGTCATTTTTTAACCGCTGGTCCCATTTGCACCAAATTTTCATCTAATTCTTGTTATATTTTCAAGCATTTTTGGCGAAAAAAAATTTTATTGACAAATTTTCTTATTTTACAGTAGGGAGAAATGTGATGTCTTCACATTGGCGGAGACATTCATCGCTCCGCGTAAATAATAAATAAACAAAATATATAAATAACTCGTTTTTATAAGCTTAAAATTATATTCCTCAGCACTTTTTCTTCCTCCCATATTGTCCCTTTTCCACTACAGACTTAGTACCAAAAATGTCACTTTTTCAAAGGGGGAAAAAAATGAATCCAATAACCTTTTCTCAGAAATTCCATCAAAGTAACAATTCCACAACTGTATTTCAATTTTAATTGAAACGTTTTATTTTATTTATTTGTAGATTTTATTGTCCAAGGTTTCTGAGAAAAGAGGTGAATGAAAAAAAAAATATTTGAGGCATCCCCTTTCAAAAAAAATAAGAAAGGATTACCAAAAGTTATAAAAATATTTACACGATTAAAAAAACATGGAGTTTACCTGCAGAAGTGATTAAAGTTTCATTAAATTACAAAGAAACAAGTTTCAGTTAAATTCAAAAGAGTTAAGAAACAAACAATTAGAATTGTTTAGAAACAAGCAAGTCTGCTTCGGAAACTCCAATTAACTTCCTAATAAGATTTTTAACAGGCTTGTCATTTCATTAAACAATTCTTTTAAAATAAGTATTCAATTTGTCATTAGTAAAGTTAAAAAAAAGAGTCTTAACTTGTAAAATAAATCCCTGAGGGTTTCTTGTTTGAAGTAGATTTTGAGTTAGCGCTTATAGAAAAAAGGTTCGATAATTTATAAAACGGAATTAATTTCGGCCTCGAAATCCTTTCTCGTTTTCCCGCTTATAATGAGAGTTGAGGGTTAGGAATTAGGTGAGCACGTTTCTCGCCGCGAGGTCGAGCGCAAGGTGGAGACCATAACCAGTACATTACAGTTTGTTATAATTAAATTTTCCAAGAACCCAAAATACGTTAGAACTTCGTTAATGGTTTACGGTATAATAGATTTTAGTATTAACTTTCAAAAGCGTTAAAATATTTTATTACAGGTGTACAAAATGAAACTCGACTAAAATCTACAAAATTCAAATTTACCCTGTGGCTGAGTTTTATTTTGTACAACTAATAAATAAAAATTGTAGGAAATTTAATTTTCTATAAATTTGTACTTAATTATTTTTTTCTAGGATGCACCATTTTCGGAAAATAATTTTTTTAAAAATAAATTTATCTTGAAAACAGTGAGCCCTAGAGAAAAACTATTAGAATAAAAATTAAAGGGAATTAAATTTCCAACAGATTTTATTTAGTGCATTTTTCAATATCTGTAACGGTTTACGATTTACAAGCCTTTAAAAGTTAACCTTCTTAATGGTTATACTTCAATAACCTTCTTACTCGGAGAAGGTCGACTTTTGATGGACTTTAACGCCTAAAATGTTCAAAATTTTGAAAAAATGAACTACTAGGTGTACAAAATGAAACTCGGCTACAAAATTCAAATTTACCCTGTGGCTGAGTTTCATTTTGTACACCTAATATAATGTCTCATGTTGCCCGGAATGTCGGCCCTTGTTCTTCATATCATTTCTTATGGACACCCCCCCCCCCCCTTCTTTGTCTCTTTTTGCGGGGACATCTTTGGCCACACCCTTCGCAACAAACGTTTTCCTCTTTTCCCTAAAACCAGAATAATTAAACTAATTTTGATAATAAAACTTTGTTTTTCATCTTCGGTTATTAAAATTTCTCTTGGAATAACAAAGGACAAAAAAAACCTTTTAAAAATTGGAAATTTCATCCCTTATTTTTCTCTTTTAAAATTAAAAATTTCGAGCTATCGATCATTTTTGGTTGGGAAATAAGTAGGTTCCTTTCATCATTAAAATATTTAACCTAAGTAAATGCGATATTTCGGTACGAAAAAGGCTTGGAGGTTCTTCGGTAATCACCTTATGGCGTGACCAAAGAATTATTAGAGTTTTGTTGTTCGAACACGCCCCTGACGATGAAGGTAAGTAAACATGTAAATGAAGACCTCTCGGATTTTACAAAAATTTAATAAAAGCCATCTATTTTTTTTCTTTAAAGGACAAAGGTTAAAACGGTTATCGATTATAGACAATAACAGTAACAGATTGGGCAAAAAGCCAAAAAAGTCGTTATTATTGGGGATAGAAAGGGGCTGTCCGATTGAGAAGTCTTCACATAATAACGGGAGAAAAGAAAAGTTTTTATTCAAGAAATAAAATATTTTTAGTTGAAAGTTTTGTCGCCAATAAAATTGTTTACCTAAAACGTATTCTGACTAAAGGTTGGCCAAATCAGTATCTTTTCCAGGGACCTTACAATATGCATTTTTGTGTTCTGATTAGTGAAGAAAAAGAAATCAAACTTGATAGATTTAGTGAACTGAAGCTCTTTTACCGCACTGTAATCTTATATATTTTGTTATTTTCATGAAAGGTAAACTCTTAAAGGGGTTTACATCCCTCGGAGTAGGGTGGTTTCGGTTTCAAGCAAGACGAGCTTTAGACACTTGAAACCGAGATACCCCACTTCTCCCTTAAGGCTTAGCAAAGACCCCTTCTCTTTTCTGGTCCACTGCATTCATACTCATCTGACCCAAACAGCGTTGAAGCTTGATTTTTTATAAACGATTTCCACTATAAAAGTCTTTTTTTTTATCATTTAGGGTGTACGATGTTAAGAATTATCGTTTGCCCATTAGAATGTCCATATTACATTCATGTAAATGCTGACGGAGGTTTCGTGAAGCATGGCTTCTCTACTTGACGTTATCCTTTGAGATCGACAACCCCCACCATCTCGTTATGTTCATGAATTCAATATCGTTGTTGATTAATCCAGGGGTTTATATATCACCCCGTAAACGTCTGATTATTAACCCGCTTTGTACACACTCCAAGATATATTCCTTACTTCATTAATTAGGTCAGATTACCTTTTAATTATATATCTAATATTAACTTTTGGCTCCCTCGGAATAAATGCTGGAGTGCCTTTTATTATTAGTTCGCAGAACGTAACCAGAAGGTAGAGCTAATACGGGATCAAGGAGCCGACATGGAATAGCACTTCTTCGGAGGTTGATGTCTTTACTGCATTTCGTATCAAATTTATGACCTTATTTCAACAATTACTGCCCTTTGCAGTACCCAGAATAGAAAAAAAAGTTTTTCTCTTCACTTTATAAATAACAATCAATATCCGTTATTTATTTAGATGTTAAGTTTAACTGGTCAGCGTTCACCAAATTATTGTTAACCAAGTAAAAGGATGATGAAAAGTGAAGAAAAATTTTCCGTTTTTTTTTTTTAATTTTCTAAGTTCTTTTTTCGAAAATTTTTTTAAGTGTCAAGGTAGAAATAATGGACTCTTTGGCCTACGGATGTGCCTCTCGTAATGGGTAGAAGTACCTACGAAATTTCTCCCTACTAAAAAAAATTAATAATTAAAAAGTGGCAATTTTTTTACACCAAAAATTCTTAAAAATTATAAGGAGTAATTGGTGAAAATTTGGTGAAAATCGGATTTACGGTTCGGCCGCAGCGAATTTTTTAAAATTTCAAACAGACATATCTCCGCCATTTTTTCGAAATTCAAAAATCGCCCTCGTTAGTGTCTTGTTCACCGACTAAAGAAATTTGTGTGAAAATTTGGTGAAAATCGGTTAAAAACTGTGGCCGTAAAGTGTTCCGGAAAAATGCTACGGGCGGCCGGAACCACAGACAAAACTATCTTATCTATTTTTCTCAAACTACTTCTTTCTCTTTTCATCTTATTTATAATGAAATGAAATCCATGGTAGCCTGAATATCACCCTTGATTTAACCTCAATGCCACCCTTTACCAACCTTATTATTCCCCTATTTTCAAGGTCATTGGTTCGAATCCCACTGGGGGCCTTTTTTCTACTCTTTTTCTCCTCCTAGTTTATTCGGTATAATATTAAAAAGAAGTTCGAAAAAAAAAAAAATTTTTTTGTCTAGAATTTAGCCAAAAGCTTCTCTGTTCTCTATGCAGGAAAACTTATAAGCGGAGCTTGGTTAGTCAAATAAGGTTATAATTGTTGGGATGAGATAATTCGAGTTTGGGTTAAGTAAAAGGTTGTTCAACATGAAACTATCGAACACACCGGATCCAATTCCAAAAGTTATACTAATTATAACTTTGTCGTGATTAATTCTTTCTTTTTAAGTTTCTTATTTTTCATGGTAAATCACAGTATTGTCCCCACCTCTAATGACGAAATATTTAAAATTTTGCGTAAGAACGAATTCCAGAAAACCCTTTAAGCTATTTTTTAATTATAAAATTTAATAAAAAAAGTTCACGAAAAAAATAAGGTGGGAAGTAAAAACTCTTATATTATTTAGAAGTGTAATACCAAATCATTTTATCAGCTTAAATTATTTTAATAAAACGAAAGAAGCTCATTTTACTTGCAAAACTATGCTAAATAATTTGCTTCCTTACTGTCTAGAAAATGGAGTAATAGGTGATTTAAAAAAATTATTTCGTTTCTAATTTATCACAAACATATTTGTTTAGAAGGGCAGAAAGTAATCGATTAGTGATCATTAATGAGAAATCATTACATTTTATTTTTTTAAGCATACTGTATAATAAACTTTAGGGCAGAAACCTTTACGAAGAAAAATCAGTTGTATCAAAGGAGTTTTGGTAAAATATTCGAATGTACCCTACGGGGTCTGGAACAGTGTTGGGCGTAATCGTAATCGCAATTACGATTACGATTGTAATCGCAAGATTCGTAATTACGATTACAATCGCATTCGTATTTTTTTTCTGCGATTACAATCGTAATTAAGAAACTTGCGATTACAATCGTAATCGTAATTGCGATTACGATTACGCCCAACACTGGTCTGGAAGACCCCTCCCCAAAAACCCGACGTGGAGGGTATCAGAATAACTTTAAGGAAGTTAATTAGATAATCTCTCACTTTCAAGAACTATGATTTTTTCAAAATATTGTTAAAAAATAATTGATTTTTCCAGTTATTTTTACAATTTGTTAGTGAAATCGTAGTATAAAAATTGTCAATAAAATTATTGACAGGGTCCATAATACCGTCTAATGAAAGTCAAGTAAAAGTGTAGGAGAATGAAAAATAAGGAAATAGTCCACCTGATTAGGAGTATTACGCCGAAACCGGTCGTGTAATATCCGTTTTTTTTTTTCATTCTTTCTCCCTCTATAACTTTTAATTGCAATAAAATTATTTTTGTGAAAAAAAAATTATTTATTTTATTGTTTTAACTTCCCCAAAGAAGTCCGGGTTTTAGGGGAAGGGTCATCCAGACCCCGGAGGGTCAATTCGAATTTCTTTACCGATCTCAACTTTGTCAGTGGTTCCGTCCGGCCGTAGCATTTTTCCGGAACACTTCACGGCCCCATTTTTGCACTTATTTCACCTAATTTTCACACTATCTTCCTTAGTCGTCTTTTCGTTAGGTACGGTGTTTCCTGACTCCTTGTTTTATATTTTCAGATGCTCTTGATTAACAAATAATCAATTTTATCGGAAATGGTTTTACGTCATCTTTTAGTCTCTTTACTTTGAATGAATTCGAACATGAAAATGGGTTGTTCTATTATTTAGAGGTGATATTGTTGTCCTATTCTCTAATCAAATATGTAGGCACGTTGAAAGTCTCCGTCCCCGCCTTGTGCTTGTAAATAAGAACACCCTCTACCCTTTCCTTATAATATTAAATTTAATACCGGCCACCATAATGTGTTTCGTATAAATTTTAAACAATGAAGTATTGAAAACTGAGGACAAGTTATGTTAAAATTTATTTAAAAAAAGTATATTGATTGTAAACAAGCATTTCTTGAGCATCTCCGGTATGATGTAAAGTTAAATTTTCTTCCGGTGTCAACGCGATCTCTGTATATATGGAAAACACTTCTTGAACCTATTGGAAAATGCAAGAGATTGTAAACCGGAGATTGGAATTTTCTCAACAATAAAGGGCTTAACGCGTGTGTTCGACAAGCTACAATGAAGAAACATTCGGGATCGAAGTCGTCAGAAAGTAGTTCCTTACTTTATAATAACCAAACTTCATAAAATGTTTAAACCCGCCTTAGTGGATCTTTAGTGATTATTAGGTGTACAAAATGAAACTCGGCTAAAATCTACAAAATTCAAATTTACCCAGTGGCTGAGTTTCATTTTGTACACCTAATAAATAAAAATTGTAGGAAATTTAATTATCTATAAATTTGCACTTAATTATTTTTTTCTAGGATGCATCATTTTCGGAAAATAATTTTTTAAAAATAAATTTATCTTGAAACATTGCGTCCTAGAGAAAAAATAAATAGAATAAAAATTAAAGAAAATTGAATTTCCAACAGATTTTATTTAGTGCATTTTTCCAATATCTGTAACGGTTTATTAAATACAAGCCTTTAAAAAGTAACCTTCTTAATGGTTATACTTCAATAACCTTCTTACACGGAGAAGGTCAACTTTTGATGGACTTTAACGCCTAAAATGTTCAAAATTTTGAGAAAATGAATACTAGGTGTACTAAATGAAACTCGGCTAAAATCTACAAAATTCAAATTTACCCTGTGGCTGAGTTTCATTTTGTACACCAAATATAATGGACGTTTGATTGGAGAGTGTGGAAGCGTTGAACTCAGTTGAAAAGGGCGATTTCTCCGACAACTCCTCCCTTTTCCGATCATTATCATGGGCCCTCAGATAAGCTTTCCTATTGCTCCTAAACCGAATAAACGTGCCCCAAAGAGGCCGTATACAACTACTTAATTATACCTTTCCTTCCAATCGGTTCGTGGTGGGCAACGGTAACCAGAAGCAACGAGATATTACCGTTATTTCCTCCTTCGCTGAATTTTCTGTTTAATTGAGATCCATATCGTCCTGCTATCGTTCTGACGAAAAGCATCGAAGGTTTTGTAAGTCGAGGGTGATTATATTTTTTAACTCCGCATTTTTTAAAAACTTTCTTTATATTTATTCATTTATTTTCGTGGTGAAAACGTTTTAGAGAAGCATAATCTCCATAACCCTACGGTCAAGAACGAATGTGTAATGAGGAAACCATAAGCTGAGGTTCTGTATGAAGGGAGGGTGGCCGTGCCTCTGCATATATTAGAGAGGGGCAAGTCTCTCGACAAAACGCTGTTATACGATACCTCTTGAAGCATTTAAACTCGCACATGAACACCCCCCCTTTTTACCGCCCTCACAAACATCCACACCCTCTTCCTTCTGTTGACACTAACTCATCTCATCTATCAACATCCGACCTTTTGATGAGATTCAAATCATTTATTATTTACAATACCAATACTAATTCCCCTTTTCCCCTCGCTTAATACCCATTACCATAGAAATTAAATTCATGTTGATTGTTTCCAAACGATTATTGTCCCTAGAATATTTAAATTAATAAACCAACTTTTTAGACCGTAGGTGCATTCGAAGAAGAAAACAAAATATTTCACACATTTTAGTATTTTTAAAGGATTCCGGCTGTTTTTATTTCAAAACCCTATTTTTACAGGATTTTCGGGAGTTACCTTAACTGTTTTTGTATAAAAGATCAAATATTTTCTCTTTTTTGGAACTCGTAATATGATTGGTGAATTCGAAAAAAATTACTTAATTAATTAACTCAATTCAATGGATCGAGCTTGTCATTGTCTATGTCAATAAAATTTAAATTATTGAGTTCATTCAATACGTGGGCCCCTTTAGATCGCTTACTAAACGCTAATGTGATAATAATATTATGCATAAGTTAACAAGCTGCTAAGTCGGATTATTCAATGTTAAATCCGTCGAATAGTTCATTAGACATAATTAGATTGAGAAGCCAACATGTGTAAAAAATCAATTGATCAAACACTGGCAAGAGGTCCGAAATTATTAAACAAATGAAGTTGTCTCTAATTTTGGGAATTTGAATTACTTAATTAAAACTCAATTCAATGGATCGAGCTTGTCATTGTCTATGTCAATAAAAAATTATTGAGTTCAATACGTGGGCCCCTTTAGATCGCTACGCTAATGTGATAATAATATTATGCATAAGTTTAACAAGCTGCTAAGTCGGATTATTCAATGTTAAATCCGTCGAATAGTTCATTAGACATAATTAGATTGAGAAGCCAACATGTGTAAAAATCAATTGATCAAACACTGGCAAGAGGTCCGAAATTATTAACAAATGAAGTTGTCTCTAATTTTGAGTGCTGCTTATGCTTGAAAGTGGGGATCTCTCCGTTTTTGTAAGTAGAGGGACGTTCGAGGTGTAAGGATTATATTTTCCGGGCTTGGGAGTTTTGGGTACTCCTTAGTTGTGTGGGTTGTTCTGAAAGCCCGGATCCTACGGTATGCCCAACACTGGTTAGAGCAATAGCTTTCATATAAAATTTGGCCTACTCTCTTTACAGAGGGTCGTTTTGACCTCACGAGTTCTGGGTCATTTCCTCGACATTCTGATCCAGAAAAGTTCATTTTATCAGGTTTTCAGGAGTTTAAATTATTTTTTTACCTACACTTTGGTCATTTTCTCGATTTTTGCTTTAGAAACAAGGTTTCTGTTTGTATCTTTACTGCCTTTTTCCCGAGAAAACACCCCTTCTACATCTTGCTCATTTTATATCGTTCGCTTTTTCACTTCGGACTTTTGGTCGCAATAAGAATGACAGATTCAGAAGCTACAATTTTTGCTTTCAAACTTTTGATGTTCCTAACCAAAGTTAAAAAAAAAGGAATATTTTAATTATTATTGAGTATTGAGGGTGAGAAATGGTGAAAGACATAGAGCGGAAAGAGAAAGGGACTTGGCACCTCTAATCGGCTCCCCCATAATTTAAATTTCCGAGCACACTTAGTAACTTTTGGAAAATTTTAGAGCGGAAATCGTTCGGAAAAACGTTATTTACAGTTTGTGTTCACAAGTTGGCCTTTCTCGGAGGGTCGTCCCACTGCAAGTAACAAACCGCCATAGAGTCGTGAAGAAGGCTGATTTATTATTGGCTTAGCTGCCAAACAGGAGCATTAACATTATTCAGGCCTAACACGATCCAACCCCTTCTTCTCTTTCATGAATAAAACTAAGAACTTATATTACCGTTCCAAAAATAAATATTTATATACACTAAATTTCAAAAGTGAAGCCGAACCTCCAAAATCTTCAAATTTCATAATTTTTTTAGTACGAAACTTGAGATTTTTAGGTTCAAATATCAAAAGGAATCCCTTGATTTAATAAAATTAAGAGCCCTTTAAAAAAGTTTTAAAATAAAAATCTTTTCAATCATAACAGACAAAGAAAAAGTGTCAAATTAAATAAACTCGGAGGACGAGATAAGGAAATGAATTAAGCGTGTCGTATTCAATAATAGACTGAGCGGTTACACGAAAACGGTCGTGTCCTCTCAAAAGATGCGTGACTTTTCTTTCGTGTTTCGTAAAGCATATTTAATTATATAAAACAGTCTGGGGCGTTTATTGCATTAATTCTGAACGTCGGGCTCCGCGGGGCGGCGTGAAGTTCACTCCCGGGGCCCGTCCGACCGCATGAGGGAACCCAAAGTCTTCCTCGCATGGAAACATGAAAGGAAACTGACAAATTAAGTTTCTGACCTTTTGTCAACTCCACCCTCAAATCCAAGAGCAAACGTTTCCAACTCGGAACCATGCGAATCAAAGGGCGTATTTGTCAAAGTCCTGTCTTTATTAAATCAAAGATGACGGTAAACATTTTTTTTTTCTGAAAATTAAAATGAACTTTTTTCACATTTTTGAAACGTCGAAATTGCCTTAATAAAGAGTTTCAGGGAATCATAATTTGCCCTTCCCGTATACGTCTCTCATAAGGGTTCGCTAAGACCAGAACTACAATAAAGTATCTATTAAAATAGACTCTTTCTAAGGGCAAAAAAACACAGAGACACGTAATCGAATTTTTATCACGTTTCACTTGGCTTTTTGTCGAGTTGTAATTTTGGAAGTCACTTGAGACAAGTATTGGGTTTCCAGTTTACTGAAGATGTTGCGGTTTGATCTTAGATATCCGGGGTATGCAGTACAAATCGATATTCCACCTTCCGCCCGCTCTCTACTAAATTACATCCACCACTCAAACCCACTTTTTAATTCCCATAAAGTTAACAACAACAAAAAAATTACGAAAATTAACCGTCGAAAACTTTAAGGGAACAATAGGACAATAATAATAAATAACATGGAAAACCGAGATAATAATTACTTTCAGCGGTAGTAAACGTATGAGGGAACGATCTTGATGTTGGATATTAACGGAAACAACTTTAGTCACTTAACTCATTCCCCCATACCGAGGCAACCTCACTTATACTAGCAACTTTTATTACATATTGTTCCAACCTCCATTCTATCGCGTTTTATCTCTTTTTAATATTTTGTGTTTTTGATACCGACCTAAATTTATCACCGCATCCTTATAAAAACAGAACAAAAAGAACTCAATTTTTTCATGTCTGAAGGTTTCTTTTTTTTTAGTTCGACATTTTGAGAGGCATTCAGTTAAAGGGAAAAAGGAACTTCCGAAGCTGAAAAGTCCAAAAGATGTGATTATCTGACTTTTTTGGTGTAAAAACACCTGCTTCATCGGGTTTTTGAATGTCTGGCACCCATTTTGGTCATTTTCTTGTCGAAAAGGTATCCTTTCCATACAGCCTTTTGCCCTAAAAAAACCACATTCATTTTACATCGTCCCTGTCGTATGGCCACTTTTAATACGTTTAAAAATTGTCGATTTGGTGAATTAAGGAAAAATAAATTTAAATGCATTATTTTAAAGTCAAAGAAATGAGAAAGTGGAACAGATAGAGTGAGGATGGTCTTTTCTCCATAATGTGGGCCTTTGCATTATTCATTCCAAGGCGTTATATAAATAAATGACCCTAAATAAAAGCATTTCCTCAACAAAAAAACGCTCTTATTATATGGTCTACGTACAATAAGAAAATGAAGAGGGAACTTTATGTAAACGTAAATCTATTAGAATGTTTTAAGAAATACAATTAGAGATTAATCTAAAATGTCAGCAACAAGTTAGTTGGACGGAAGAAGACATCCGAGTGTCTAGCTCACGTGTGCTTGGCGATCCATCTTCCTCTTCCCTTCAGTTCAGCAATAAACACTGCTATCAATCAACATTGAACAGGGTTTTTGCTCTGCGCCCCGCCTAATCTTGCCCTTCACAACTTTTTTCCTCCCTGTCAAAAACATATTTTGCTCTTTTCTCTCACTCTAATTATAATGGAACTGTGTTTAACATGAATTTTAAAATGTAGGTGTTGAAAATCTGGAGATTAAAACTGGAGTGATAATCAGAAAGGTTGCTTAAGTCGAATCAATAATTCAAAAAGAGAGCAGACGTTAAACATTTAAGGCGTCGCAAAAGGGGGAGTAAACCTGTCCCGGAGCAAATAAATGAAGGGAATGACTAATAACTTGAATACTGGGTGTAAGGTGACGTCGGAACTGTTTAAAGCCGCCGACGGCTAAAACTGGTAACGATGTTATTTCGGATGAGAGGGACGGCGTCGGCGGCGGTGTGGGAACCAAGCGGGTTATGATGAATAAGTGATTTACAGAGTTGCAACCTTGCGTTCGATAAATCATTGAATTAATTACAATTCGTCATCTTCACAAACTAACGAGACAGCGTGAAATTAATGACATATTAAAATTTAGTTTAATAATAATAGCGTTTAAGAAAAAAAGGTCTAAAATTTAAATATAAGACGAGATTCATAAAAGATACGATTCTAAAAGTATATAAGATGTGTTAGGTGGTGTATAGCCTCGGGCAGTGTATTAGCCTCGTCTTGGCTTTATGAGATGGAACCTACCTTGAGGCTATCGGGCAAAAATGGGCCATCGGCAAAGTGATTCATGATAATGATAAGAGAGGGTGGGACGGACAAGAAAACTGATAGCCGCTCTTCACTTAGCACAAATCTCGTCCCGAGATGAACGCAGAAAACACCCTTCCCTTTTAAAATGCGTATAAAAGTAAGAATATGAACGTCGTTGGAAATAAACGACGCGTAAGAAAATACTATACTCAGATAAAACAATTTCGAGTAGATAAGAGTACCCAATAGTTAAAAAGATTGAAGGATTTTTTTTTTCGGTGTAGGGGTTTTTCCCCATGGTGAGGTTCGGACTATGAAAACTCGGAGGCTTCTGATAAATGTTCGCTTTACGAGAGTCATCGGGAGTCCTTCAACGTTACCCATACATCAACTCCCCTTCCTCTTTCCCGGAACCCCCACCGTCTCTCAATTCCCTATATCAAATGCTAATACTGACAATTAATTTCCCTTAAATCACAATGTATTTATTCGCACGTCCGTCCACCCTCCGCCGGCCTTTCACTGACACTTTTATGTATAAAGCCAATCAATCTAATAACTTGGCTAGATCGAAATCATAATAACAAAATCAAATTTTTAAACAGATACCTAGAATGGCCATAGAAATTGTTTCTTTGGCTTAGCAGAATGCGGTCAGATCGCAATTTCGTTTTGTAAAACTTAACGGTTAGTAGAATGGCCATAGAAATTGTTTCTTTGGCTTAGCAGATTGCGTTCAGATCGCAATTTCGTTTTGTAAAACTTAACAGTTAGTAGAATGGCCATAGAAATTGTTTCTTTGGCTTAGCAGATTGCGGTCAGATCGCAATTTCGTTTTGTAAAACTTAACAGTTAGTAGAATGTCCATAGAAATTGTTTCTTTTGCTCAGCAGATTGCGGTCAGATCGCAATTTCGTTTTGTAAACCTTAACAGTTAGTAGAATGGCCATAGAAATTGTTTCTTTGGCTTAGCAGATTGCGGTCAGATCGCAATTTCGCTTAGTAAAACTTAACAGTTAGTAGAATGGTCATAGAAATTGTTTCTTTGGCTTAGCAGATTGCGGTCAGATCGCAATTTCGTTTTGTAAAACTTAACAGTCCTGACATTGAGGTATTAAACAGAGCGAAAGGATAATATTTGTCAAGGGTAATAATTATCAAAGAGTAGGATTTAAGTTCCAGTTGAAATGAAGGTTGGAAATTTGTTTTACGGTTTACTAAGCAAAGTACAATTGACACTCGAATTATTAAGAAAGGGAAGATCGAATTAAATTATTCGTCGGAGCTGAGAAGTGATTTCGGTCTGGAGGAGAAAATTTATCGTATTTGCGGCTTCCAAGATTGGGCAGGTAAAGTGAGGCCCCATGATGGATGTTCGAGATTACCAGTTTCAATTACAAGGGCTCTGCTCTGGGAATATAATCTTACCGAGGCAAAGACAAGATATTTATGTTCTTTGCCCTAAGGGCCCTCCATTACCTTATGGGAGGGGTGAAGAAAAGCATGTAAAGGCGGAGGGAGGAGGTTCGGTCCGATTGGGGTGGAACGCTCCTGAATGCCTTATTTAGATTGCATATCAAGTATAGTCCTTTCGGAATTCTCACCGAAATGCCCCTTTTACACGGCAAACGCGCTACTGCCAGTTGGACATTCAATTCAAGAAATATCAATAACCGTTATTCTAATCACAAGTAAACCAATCATCGAGCAGCAAAGATGGATGCAGCCAATGAAGAGAGTCTTAAGGGAAGACATGTTGGCCGTGGAGTCCGCTTTTGACTCATTCAGCTCAGACACTGTCATAGATACAGGAATAGTTCGGTGCTTTTGAGGATCATTTTCGGTGCTTTGGCAAACCGCCGGAGGAGGATCGGGCTTTAGAATTTTACCATCATACTCGTATAGCCTACAATTTATGCAATTAATTTAAAAATAAGAATATTGTTTTATAGAATATTATAGAGTGGAGTAAAAGGAATACGATATCTCAAGGGGTAATGTTACTCCTCTTTTAGTGAGTGAATGAGACGTAGGGAGTAAGCTAACTCCTAAATGGTTAGTGAATATTACGTATGGGAATATCTCCCGCTCCCGGAAACGCTATTTAGCTCGAGCTTATTAACGTCAGTGTTATTCAACTCGCACATGTGTTGAATATGCAACATGCAACCGTCCGATCTCATCCTTAATTAAAATGTTGTCACACCAAGTCCTCGGTTATTTGATTCGAGTGCCCCTACATTTGCCACATTTACTTAGATATGCATAGGTTGAGGAACCCTGTTATGGGTTGATGAAGGCCTACCCAAAACTAGGATTAAGCCTTGTTTTACCATATATTACTACGTGAGAGTCAACCTAAGGATTTGACTAACAAATCAATTTCAAGTTTACAGGTATGGGATGGTATAAAGTTATATTCAAAACTGTCGTTATTACCCTTTGATGACAAATAGATTTTTTGAGGTTCTCCGACAAAAGTTTCCTTCGTTTTTTCCTCTGAGCGACACTTCGACTACCACACTGGGCACTTAAGAGATTTGGGGGCTTGTGGCGGATCTATAATGCAGTTGAAGGTTTACTTCATTATTGAGAAAGTAGTTACTTATAATTTTTCTCTCTGAGTAGCGTTGGCTTCTTTGTAATGAATGCTGAGAGGAAAGACGATAGCCCTGAAATCTTCAACTCTGGCGTTACGTGCGGTCTGCGAACGAAGAGGTGAAAGGGATTGAAGAATGGTGGTGTGTATAGGCAGTGAAGGGCTTTCGTAGGACGGGGAGGGGGGTGGGGGTAAAGTTTAATGAAACGCCCCTGGTTTAGGATGCGAAGCGGAGAACTTAGATTAGTTTCTACTTCACAATCTCATAGAATACCAATTCCTTGGTATTCATCGTCGATTTCTCACGTTGCCTCAGGTACACATCCCCCTTTAGCGGTGCTTTCCGCTATGGGAGTGAATTAATACCTCTATTTAAATGAGCAATCATTCTTGTTTTGAAATGACGGTAATTTGTCCGTTTTAATCCTTGTATATTCCAGCATCTTTTGTTCAAAGTTTATCCATTATTAAGAACCTCGTTAGAGGTTTTCTCTTGGAAATAATTTCAACTTCAAACAACTTTTACGTAGAAATTTGTCGATGGGAGGGAGTAAAATAAGCAAAAAAGAAATTAATACGCTTTCAACTGATTAAGTTGATGAAAAAGTTGGTTTTCATAAACTTTAAAGTTTCTTGAAAATTATTTAAATATAATTTATTATGACCTCAAGACGCCCTCAAAAATTTAAACATTTTACATGGATTTTCTTTATCGCAATTTTTCAATCTAAATTTCCTGAATCGGAATTAAAAATAAACTTTCAAAAGCCGTTTAATCATCTAAGATAATCTGAAGGGAAGGGGAGAAAAAAGAGAGAGAGAAAAAAAAAAAGTAAGTTTAGGATAAAGATGATGATGATACTAAGGGTTGCTGCTATTGGTGGGAGGGACGAGTTGGTAGAGGTTAATTAATGCCTCTCAATTAAACATATCGGCTGGAGTTGGTTTGCCGAAACTTTGCTAATTTCCTGCAAAAAACCACCGGACTTGCCCTCACCTCTTTAGAAGTCGGGTGGCCACCCCGTTCTTTTCCACCCCCAAACGCCCGATATTCGCCCCAATTGATTCCCCCTCACCCGACTTTTATTAGTAGCTCCTTTAAGTTTGATTTACATTTTTACAAGTTAGGCAACTTCCTCTCTCCTCGTTTTCTTTTCTCAGTCTCTCTCCTCTTTAAAAAGAGATTTTATTTACTTTTTTTATAACTTTTTTTAACAGCCATTTTTCCACAAAAAGAGGAAGCTTCAAGACTGTAAAAATATTCAAAATAAATAAGTAGGTACTAATTTAACATTAATCGTTGGGCAATTTTTGTGTACCTACATTTATGGAAGAAAAAACAATTTACAAAAGAAGATCTTTCTCATGAATCCATTTTTGATATGACTTCCATTAAACAACCTGGTAGTGCAAAAACAGAAATATTTCTTAATCGATTCTGGAAAAAATATTTCAATCTCTAATTAGGAATTCTGTGCTTAAAATGTGCGTCAACAGTTAATTCCCCATCCTCTCCGATTATTAGAAAGAAAGAAATAGGGCACCGATATTAAATAAAGCCATTTAAGGTGTTTCGTAGACTCGTTTAGAGTTGGGTACGAGGGCGATCACCATCTATCGCTTGTCAAATATCCTGAGATAGAGAGACATGTTGTTAGCGTTGATCCTCCGCTCGTTGAATTGTCTGGAAAAAAAGGAGCGAAAGAGGGCGAGGGTGAAAAAAAAAAAGAGTATAGCGGCATAGGGACTCCCCTTTTCTGTTTTATCACAAGTCGTTGATAAGGATTTGGGAGAGATTCGGGGCGAGAAGCTTCCTCCGGACTAACTCGATAGCACGACATTGACTTTCGAACAAGAACAATTTAATTTCGCCTTTGTTCAAAATTTATAAAACACAACGTTAATAAAAGAACCTTTTTTCGACATTATTTAATCACCTTACATGACATAAACTTTTTCGATAAATTATAACGGCGGGGCTTTTGGCTCATTTTTTTTTCTCTAAACGTTTTGTTTACAGTGTAGATCAACCAGATCGACCGAGAGTATCATGGAAATTTCCCAGTGGACGTGTAGCCTTAGTTTATCATCGAGCCCATGGGATAATAAAAGGAAGTTCAAATAGTATAAAGAGTTTAATACTTAATGCTATTTAGATTCTTGTGGTATTTTACTTTTTCAAATAAAAAGTAGGGATTAATAGGTTCTGTTTTGGAAATTTTATTTTTCATTAATCCCCAATCTTGGATGATTGGGTGGTATGAATATAGAAAGTTTTAGGGAATCGTAATTTGCCCTTCCTGTACCCGACTCACTCGAGTCGTATACGTGAACGACTCACTTCCCGACTCACCTGAGTCGTATACGTGAACGACTCACTTCCCGACTCACCTGAGTCGTATACGTGAACGACTCACTTCCCGACTCACCTGAGTCGTATACGTGAACGACTCACTTCCCGACTCACCTGAGTCGTATACGTGAACGACTCACTTCCCGACTCACCTGAGTCGTATACGTGAACGACTCACTTCCCGACTCACCTGAGTCGTATACGTGAACGACTCACTTCCCGACTCACCTGAGTCGTATACGTGAACGACTCACTTCCCGACTCACCTGAGTCGTATACGTGAACGACTCACTTCCCGACTCACCTGAGTCGTATACGTGAACGACTCACTTCCCGACTCACCTGAGTCGTATACGTGAACGACTCACTTCCCGACTCCGAGTAAGCGTAAGGTTATATTTTGCGAAGGTTATTCTGATATGTTTCTGGTTCGGAAATCAACTAGTTTCTCAACAGATTGGCTAAAATCGAAGAAGGAAATTGATTCCGTACTTTTTGGAAGGATTTTCGAAGTTAAAATTTAAAAACTAACAAGGAAACTTAAACTTAAACTACGTTAAAGAGCTGCATACAAACCTAAAAAAAGGCATTTGCGTACCTAAGAATAGTGAATTTGCGTTTTTTTGTTTTTTCATCCTAAAAAACCTTCGTTTTTCGAACTAAAAACCGTTCAACCCATCTTCCCTACTTTTTCTCGATCTTTTGACCAAAACACTAAAGAACTAAATTTTAAGTTTTCCCAACGTTTTTAGTCGATCCCTTATCAGCCCCAGGGCTCGGGTTAGCAACCCACGGCCTTTGAAATTCGACGAAAAATCATAAATAATAAAGCGTAGATAACCATAAAATATGTAACTACTTTAAATTATATTCAGCCGAAAGAAATAAATAAATAAAGGCACCTGAATAACAAGTTTTTTTATAAATTATGTATAAAATGTATATTGTATTATATTATAAAATGAACCTGAAAAATAATTTTTTTCATGTTTGAGAAACATGCACTTGCGAGTAGTTTATTTATTAAAAGAGGTCTCGAGGGCGGGGGGAAAGTTAAGGTAAGGATCGATTTAGTCAGAAAAACCTTCAATATCAAACTCTACGATTTGGGAACAGGAGATTGTCTGAGTAAAGTGGGCTATAGCGTGGGATATGCCGAGCTAAAGGAGCAATAAGCACCATAGACGATAAGTGCCGACACGAAGTTTAATGGAGGGCTTTCCTTTGTAAATTTGTGTACATTTTCTTTTGTAGCCTCAACCCTTTAAAACTTCCCTTTTGACGCACTTTCCAAAACAGTCAATTAAAAACAACATTTAACTTGACAACTCTTTGAACTGTTTTATAATTCAAAATGTGTCATTTTCTTCTCATTATTCGTTATTTATTCATATTCAGATTATTAATATGAAAATCGTTCAACTTGGGACTAAAGTGAATTGAAGGGTTTTAAACTTGGAGGGAGGCAATCTTGTTCTTAGTTTGCGAATAAATCTTGGACCCAATTAAAATTGTTCAGGAAGCGGAAGAACGTTGAGTGCTTAATACGTCGTCTAAATCCCAAAGTGCCGGCCCCGACATACACCTACGCACTTCTAAAACCTAGATTTTTTTTAAAGGTTTAAAAAGAGTTTATAACCTAAATGGCTATGAAAGCAACGGCCGGCCGGCCAAGAGACAAAGTTTTGATTTTTATTAGCTTGTATCGTAAAAGCTTTTATGGAAAAAAAAAGCCTGAGTCATAACGGGGGATGATAATGCAGTTTGAAAGTGAGACGTGACCAGAACTCGGCGATGCTAATTTTGTTGCGTGTTTACGGGTGTGAGAGGGTTGGCTGAAAGGGGAGTTGTATTCCATCGGCTTCAACCAACCTCTGTCGCATTGTTCCTTTGTTCTCCACTCGATCGTTTCCGTACAGCCCTAGGTCTATTATAATTACGAAGATTACCATGTTGAATAATTATATTCTTTCCCTCTTTTACTCTGAAATGCGAACAATTTTTTAACATCCCTAAAAAAGTTATTGTGATACCCTCCACGTCGGGTTTTTGGGGAGGGGTCTTCCAGACCACGGAGGGTCCGGCCGTAGCATTTTTCCGGAACACTTTAAGGCCACAGTTTTCATCCGATTTCCACCAAATTTTCACACAAATTTCTTTAGCCGGTGAAGAAGAATGTAACGGGGGCGATTTTTGTATTTCGAAAAAATGGCGGAGATACGAGTACCTATGTCTGTTTGATATTTTAAAAAATTCGCTCCGGCCGAACCGTAAATCCGATTTTTACCAAATTTTCACCAATTATTCCTTATATTTTTTAAGAAATTTTGGTGTAAAAAATTGCCACTTTTTAATTATAATTTTTTTTAGTAGGGTATACTTCTACCCATTACGAGAGGCACATCCGTAGGCCAAAGAGCCCATTATTTCTACCTTGGCACTTTGAAATTTTCGAAAAAGAAAAAAAAACACCGGAAAATTTGGAGCTGAGTCGTTTACGTGAACGACTCACTTCCCGACTCCAAATAAACGTAAGGTTATATTCTACGAAGGTTATTTTTTTTATCTCGTTAAGTTTCGGGTTCAGAAATCAACTAGTTTCTCAACAGATTGGATTAAATCGAAGAAGAAAATTCCGTACTTTTGGAAGGATTTTGGAAGTTAAAAAACTATCAAGGAAACTTTATACCCTCGCTAAGTGAAAATTTGCGGGAACGTTTTGGGGATAGGTAATTTATAGTGCTGTTATAGTCAGAAAAGCCATGTTTCGATTCAAGAATTTGCTCTAGTGAGAAAATTTTGAACTAACTGAGTCAGAACGACTCCCTGAAACTGGGTTATAAAGCCTCTACGAGAAGACCTTTCCCGTTTTGCGAGTCGTATACGGCAAATTACGATTCCCAAAGCTCTCTGATAACTTAAGAAAGTGTATACTTGTTTTAATTCAACATGTATTCATGAAAATTATAAAAGTATGAAGTTAAGTATAAGATATAACAGTATTTGGTGAATCTCGTTGAAAAAGAATTTTATAAAAAGATACTTGTTATAAGGAAACCTGTATTAGTGCTCAAAAAATAATAGAATGAGAATAAGAAACTTTTAGAATCTATGAGCTAGACGTAAAGTCAGCTACTCTTGAACTTAAGACCTGTCCCGAAGCGGTGCGGTTCGGGGAGCCGGAATACAAGGGAGGATTGAATAATAAGGTTAAACCAGTTCCAAGACTATTTAACTTAAACTTTTCTTGAGAGTAGAATGTCCCGGAATAGTAATAAAAAAACTCGAAAACAAAAAAAAAAAAAACTACGGTCAAACTTTTTCGACATGGATAATAAATTTATTTTATAGTATCTACCTTCTATAAAAAGAGTACTAAACGACTTTTTAGACGATATTTTGAACTAATATGTTCCTACAAATATGAAAAAGAAGATACAGTTATAACTCGAGCTACAGAAATCCCAGAATATTCCTTTCTTTTGGAATATCCTCCATAAGGATTAACCCCTTCCTACATTTTTTATGCTCCGCTCCTTCAGAGGCTTTGTTAAATTCAGTTTTAATCCTTGGCCAAAGTACCCATAATTTGTCTTCTTACAAAAGGACTTTTCTTCTTATTTAAATCCGCCTTTCATTAGCATCCCATCAACACTTTTGGGACATCACACGTTGAAGGGTCAAAACGACCAGTTACCGATGGGTTTTTATTTTATTCTCGATGTCTGAAAAAAAAGTCTGCATATAGAGTAGGAGTTCTGCCGATAGTAGGCATGTTGTGTAATATCTGTATTCTATACTTTTTGATTGGACAGAATGTATGCAACAACGTCTGACTTGGTGTGGAGATGATGTGTCTGCTACTGACAACACGATGAAAATCATATTTACACTCAGCCCCCTCCCCACCCGCACACCCTACGCACCAGACGCCCGCTTTCGCAACACCTCCGATAAAATCTGTAAAGGAAATGAACACAAACTATGACGACAGAAAGCTCGTAAAATACTAAAATATACGATACAATTTTTTTTTCTTTAAAACCGCTATTATTTTTTTTATATTAAAAAAAGATCATATAAATGGAATTTACAGGGCGTGTATTTAAAGAGGGATATAATATTCACATTTGGGAATGGGCGATATTTAAAAACTTATCGATGACTATTCATATAACCATATTTGACAACTTTAAAAAATGTCTTTGACATTCATATCAAATCAACATGAAATTTTGCGTAGATTACAAATCTGAAATAAAAAATGGGGGTTCTCTTTGAAATAACGAAGTTAGGTTCTGTTGGGAGCACCCTGTATATCCGAACGCAATTTAAACAACACCATCAAATTTTTTGATTTAAATTAAGGGGGGTTTACTTTTCACTTTTTTTCATAAAACCACTTTTTAACGCTCTCCCAGATGCGTTCCATGTGTTTCCGGACACCCATAAATCGCTCTTTCCTATTCGTCCTGTAAATACGATTGCGCTATGAATACTATCGTATTTATCAAAAATTTTTAGTGTTGATATAATCGTTTTCGAATTTATGAATACGCCTTTATCTAGTTGAGATACCTTCCACCAGGATTGCAAGCTGTCTAAAGATAGATTAAACACGTTAGCCAACCTACTTGTTGTCTCATTAAGTGTCATTATGAGTCTCTAAATAAATAATTAAATTGGGAGGGAGTGATTTCCCATTGTATTGTTAAGCTCCCCATATTGAAGGTGAATGATCGAAATTTCCGTGAAAGGCGTTTAATGTTACCTTTCGTAGAGAAAAAAAAAAGGATGAAGAAAAAAAGAGCGAGAGGGAAGGTTTGAGTGTAAACTTCACGAAGTGGTCTCCGTATCACCCACTTTACCCCGCAAATGGCGTTGCCTCCTTTTACGAATGAATACCTACATGGCAGTTGCCTCTGTTTGTTTGTTTTTCCCGTCTACTCGACTCGAAGTGGATTTCATTTTCTTTGAAAACTTCCTTTTTATCTAGCCCGAAAGCATCCTCGAAGATGGATGTCATCGTTCGTTCACACCTTACGGCCTACATTTTAGTTTTGAAGACGTGACGTGTGTACGAAAAAAATTCCATGATATAAATGGAGGAAATTTCTTTGTACATGAATAACGAACAGTTTTAAAACATGCAATTCTAAAAAGGAAAAAAAAAAACCTTTGTTTAAAACTATACCATGATATAGCGAGCTTATTTTTTATGGGATTACAATGGAATTTCTGTATAAAAAATAACGATGAAGTAATTAAAAAAGGACATTGAGTACTGGTAAACGGGGTTCCATTTACACTAACAACATGCCGAATTAACGCATCAATTTAAGGAGGATTATAAGGGTCTACCCTGGCCTTACTACCCTTGTTAATTGACCTAATATGAGCCGGGGGAGTCAGGCATATAAAATATAGCACCCTAAAGGATATACTACAAGCCCATTCCGCCTTTCCCCACCACTTTCCCCCTCCGTAGACACGCCACCGGATGCAAATCCGACCCATTAAAAACAATCTTTATTAGTCCATTTTTCACGAATCGGCTGCAGTAATAGCCGCCGAATGTGTAATGGAATACCAATTTAGAGGCGGAAATGTATTTTTAAAATTATATTACACTTTTTAATAGTGGACATTCTAATAAATTAAGAAATAAAATAATAAAATTCAGGGAACAAAACAAATTAAAAAAAAACATGTTCCACTAAAAAAAGAAAAAAAAGTACTGGTTTGAAGAGCTTCCAACGAAAACTTCCTTAAAAGAGAAGTATCTATATAGGAGGGGAAGTATAACGGAGTGGGAAGTATATGGGAGGGGAAGTATAACGGAGAATTTTCCAAGTTTGTTTTTTCGAAAAATTTTCAAAGTTCTTTTTTTTGAAAAATTTTCTAAGTGTCAAAGTAGAAATAATGGGCTCTTTGGCCCAGCTGAGTCGGATCCTATAACGATTCCGACTAGAGGCTGGAGTCGTACGACCTTGGTGAGTCGGATACGAGAAGGGCAAATTACGATCGCCTGAAACTCTCGAATTACCCTTCATATCCCGTTTTTTGGGTCTACCAGACCCCAGAAAATCATGCGGTAAGGGCCGCTTCCCTTCCTTCTTTCCTTTCGTAGAATATGTCATGAACTTTTTTTTTCTCGCTAAAGTTTTGTGTAATTTGCTATGGCCATTGATATTCACCAAATAGTCCATGACATTTTTCATTTTATTTTTTTAACAGAATAAATCTGTATAGAATATATCTAAAATTAATACAACAGTTGTAAGCATGTCGGTATTAACATTGACCCATGATGGTATTTTACTGGATTGCCGTATAGGAGGGAGGCGTAGATTTTAGCTTAAATCAATTTTGAAAACGGGTATCACGCTCTACACACGAGAAAGCACTAGTACTAGTACATTATTATGCAAATAGAGAGGATGGCGTTGGCATCGGAATTAGCGTTGTATCTACCTATAGCTACAATTCCGTAATGCTCTCATCCTAGGGATCATTCGGGCAACTAAACACGTGGAATTTTATCTTTTCCCATTAACCCCCTAAATAACACAGGCTTTCGACGTGAATAAGCAAAATACGGAGGGGAAAAAAATTTTTTGTAATCCTTATTTTGGTTCTGCTGTAGTTTTTCGTAGAATGTTACTAGAATAAATCATAAAACCCAGTGGGAAAATTTTTATTTTGCGGCTTGTACTTTTGGAATAAAGACCTTTGTTTTGGAATGTCTTAAGCTCACAAGTAATCTTGTGACAAACCGCACAACCGCCGTCCCGGGGTCCGCTCTCAGAAATTAATTCAACTTTCAACTCTTAAGCGAATCAACATTCTGTCGACGATTTCATTTCGGAATAATTGACAAATCGAATGTAAAACTGGGCGTAGAAAATAATTTGACAGGTCAAAATCATTTAATCAACGGTCTATCGATTTTGACAGAATATGGACAGGTGAGGATACAAACGAAACGATGATAATGTCAAACATATTTTCCCCGATGAAAGAAACAATGAAACTTCAAGTTTTACTCCACCACACGTTCTTGTTATGTCTTTGTTACACATCACAATTTTGTGTTTTTAAAACTCGATATGGAGTCTCCCTTTTTTATCAGTTTCGTCAATATTTCCACCAGAAAAAAAATTACTTGAAACATGTTAATTTTAACTGCTCATAGTTCACCAATAATGGAAGGTTGAATTAAACCTTGAATTAAACCAAAATAAAGAAGGAAGATAAAAAGAGTAGGAAAAAAGATGTTCCCTTATTGGGATTCGAAACTATGACCTTTCGGTTACAAGCCCAACACTCTTCCAACTCAGCTATGGAAGCCATGGCGGAACAGTCCCCTAAGATCTTGATTCTGATAGTTTTTCAAACTACTTTCTTTCCCTTTTCCCATTATTAACTTGCTTAAAGAAGTTATTGCGATACCCTCGACGTCGGGTTTTTGGGGAAGGGTCTTCCAGACCCCGGAGGGTCAAATCGAATATTGATCTTTTCCGATCTCAACATTGTCTGCGGTTCCGGCCGGCCGTTACGCCGTCCGTAGCATTTTTCCGGAACACTTTACGGCCACAGTTTTTAACCGATTTTCACCAAATTTTCACAAAATCTTCCTTAGTCGGAGAAGAAGAATGTAACGAGGGCGATTTTTGAATTTCGAAAAAATGGCGGAGATATGTCTGTTTGAAATTTTAAAAAATTCGCTGCGCCCGAACCGTTGGTCCGATTTTCACCAATTACTCCTTATATTTTTTAAGAATTTTGGTGTAAAAAAATTGCCACTTTTTAATTATTAATTTTTGTTTAGTAGGGAGAAATTTCGTACTTCTACCCATTACGAGAGGCACATCCCTAGGCCAAAGAGCCCATTATTTCTACCTTGACACTCAAAAAAGTTTTCAGAAAAAGAACTTAGACAATTTTTCAAAAAAACAAAAAAAAAAGGAAAACCCGGAAAATTTTTCGAAAAAAAATTTTTTTTTTGCAAAAAAAAACTTAGGAAATTTTTCGAAAAAAGAACTTGGAAAATTCTCCTTTATATTTTCCTCCCTTATACATCCCCTTCCGTTATACTTTCGTTCCCTTATACTTTCCCCTCCGTTATTCTTCACCATTTGTTATACTACCCCTCACTTAAACTTCCCCCTCCCATATACTTCCCCTCACTTATACTTCCCCCTCCGTTATACTTCCCCTCCATATACTTCCCACTCCGTTATACTTCCCAACCGATATACTTCTCCCTACGTTTTACGTCCCCTCCGTTATACTTCCCCCTCCTATATAGGTACATACTTCTCTTTAAGGATGTTTTCGTTGGAAGCTCTTCAAACCAGTACTATTCTACTCTTTTCTTCTTCATAGTTTACTATAGGTATTAAAAAGTTTGGCATGTGAATTATATTAGTGATTCAAATAAGTTAATCGTATTTTTCGATCCTCAAAGCATCCGGATAATAATCTAAAATTCCCGCTTTGTATTTTATTTCGGAATTAATATACTTTTCCATGTATCACTTTGATATTGTTATCTAAAGCGCAGATGAAACACGTCGGTAATTAAAACATGATGCCCGAGGGTGGAAATTGCTGTGGACGCTAAAAGCTGCTCCACGTTACCCGCTCAGATTTCAAGAAGAAGTAATGAAACTAATTTTAAACGATGACTAACGTTCTAAACCTACCCCAGAGATTACAAAATACTTTGTTCTCATTTTTTTAAGCGTACTATCAATCTAATTTTAAGGGAAACCAAATTAGGAAGCATGTTTAATTCTGACATTCCGTATTTATGGTGATGAAAACATTGTTTTCTCCTTCAATACGGAAAATTGCCAAGTTTCGAAACAAACATTGGATCATTTTGTAACTTCTCTGTCTATATTAATACGGCTAACAAAAGTGGCTTTGTCTCGATATTTGGGTTTGAGCTAGAGGGTCCCTTTATGATGAACTCCCTAATCGTTGATGGGTTTGGCGTTTTCTCTCGAGGATTTTTCCGTTCATTCTTAATCGCATCCTGATCGAAAAGAGAAAGTTTCAAACTCGCCAAGTCCGTTGAATAATCACGGAGAAAACAGTTGAAGGCCCGGCTAAGACCTGGTGACTGGGGGAAACTTCCTCAAAACTCAAACAATAGCAGCAAAACAACAGAGACGCAAAAATCTTCAGTCAGTTGTCTCGAGGAAAACCCACCTCCCTTTTCCTTCACCCCTTTGAGCCCCTTGTTCTACACCCTCTGTTTCAAAATACTCAACTAAGCCACTGTATATCTGGCAAAGTGACAACCTTTTAGTATACAAGTTTTGTTCAGGAGAAGAGATTTATAATTCAATTGTTACTTTATCCTTTTATACAGCATTATACACGTTTTATTATTGAAATCACTTCCTTTCTCTCATTCTTTTATTGTACGAACATTCAAATATTCATATCAAATCCACTTGAATGATATCTTTTTAAGATTCCACACGCAAGATTCAGACGACTATCAACCAAATTATTTAAAAAAAATTATAAGAATAGTGAAGGCAACTTTAAAATTAAAAACACGAGTTATAAAGAATAAATATTACGTTTTACGGGAGAGGGCCTCGGTTCTTTGAGGCAAGAATGTCTTAATTACAAGAGTTTCCTACGTAATTAACTAAGAAGATAGATGAGTTGTCCGTAAACCTCGCATCCTTGACATTTTGCTTTCCAAGAATTAACGCTTATTTTGCCAATTAGTTAATAATTATTTTATTATCTTTTATCGATTGAAAAAAAAATGCTTATTTTGTTTCAGTTCCAATATCGGACGTGCAAGGGGTGCTTGGAAAAAAGACGGCGTTGCCTTGCGACATAACTGCGAGAGATAAAGACGACGCCGTGTATATGGTGCTTTGGTTCAAAGATTCTGACGGAGAACCACTTTATAGGTCAGTATACTGAGATTATAAAATGGAAAGAATTTTTAATTAAAATTGGAAACAACGGAGTTTTATAATCAAGGGTGTTTTTTGTGTAAAAGCGATAAATATGGCTGGTTAACGAGGTGGGTAATGGCCATGACACTATTCTGTGAAATAAATTGGGGGACTGACGCGGGTGGTGGTGGTTTCGTTGACGAGGTCGAAGGAATGGGAAGCTTCTCGGCTTTCATGCTTGTCGTAGTGGACAACCGTAAAGAGGGCACTTATCCCTTCCCACCTTCTAGCCTTTTACTACCGTCGTCGCGAGTTTATAGTAGTGTTTCTCACCGAACGTCCCATCCACTTAAACAACGTCTTAGCTTCTAATAGTGGCTCTAAGTGAAAAAGAAAAAATAAATTGAAAAAAATTTTCCTTTCTCATATCTTCATCATAAACATAACTTTGCATTGTGTGTTATTCCAAAGTCAATCAGTCAAAAATTTGAGTGGATGCTTAAAGTTGTGCGAGCTCACCACCACAAGTCGTTAAAGCCGTTGTAGCTGCACAGTATGTCTCCTTCAGAATAGTTTGGAACTTTCTAAATCGACATTCAAGTCGCTTTTTATGGTCAAACTTGATTGAAGACTAATCTAATAACGTAAAGTCATTTAAATGGAGAAGGAGACTCGCTTTAATAATCCTTTTGAAATAGTAAGGCGAAGTTGGAAATGTTCTGAGGTTTGAAATTCCAGCGGATTCTATTTAACGACTGTTAAGGCGAGTTCCTGTGTATACGACGTCAATGGATTGATCCGGGATAAAGGCAGGAGGATGACTACCCCGCGCCGTCAGGTCGCTCGTATTGAGGCCCTCGAGAGCGGCTCGTTCTCGCTATTAAACTGCCCGACTGGAATTTAATTACGTCAGGTTTACCTCAGAGTTTACGGTTTAATGGTTCCTACGAAATATTCATCAACCAAGTACCTAAACCGAATCCAAGTGATTTTACTTTAAAATAACGATACTGCTAGTCTTTTACTCTACACCGCACACCATTGGCGTCAGGTATCAAAACAGAATTCATCTTTTCAAAACCTTCAAGGGATCGCCTTCAGTTTGAACACTCCCTAAACTGCTCACTAGTAGCGAAATCCCCAGAAAAATGAACGTTTTGTTGCGATTTTGAATTGACCTAAGAACCAAATTAGCTCCCTATCACCAAAATTTTAAAAACGTCGATGGCGCGGTGCTGATAAGTAAATAGGCTTGATGGTAAAGGATGTTTCCCTTTAGGTGGAGTAGACGAATGACCTCTCCTCGCAAAGTCTTTATCGATTTTGAGGCTGCGATTCGTTTGGTTGCAGAGGAAGTGTGCGCACACAAATCTGCAAATGTCGTTCGCATTAGGGGCGAACTTGGTTCCAAAAAATTCTTGCATTATGCTTGGCAGCTCACAACTGTATACACGAACACCTTCGATATAAAATGTTTGAAGGCATCTTTTTGGCTTACCCTTATAAGGAGGAATGCTTGACGGACCACATGGCCACCCTCCAGGTGGAAGGTTTTACCGAATACCTCTTGGAAAAATTCATTGCTCCGGACTTACCGCAGCTCCACGTATTTGGGCAAAGATAATTTGATTGACGTTTTCTTCGCCAGTAACTAATGCTAAATGCTGGAGCAAGGGACAAAACCCCAAAAAATAAATTAAATTGAAGAATTATTTAGTGTACAAAATGAAACTCGGCTAAAATCTACAAAATTCAAATTTACCCTGTGGCTGAGTTTCATTTTGTACACCTAATAAATAAAAATTGAAGGAAATTTAATTTTCTATAAATTTGTACTTCATTATTTTTTTCTAAGATGCACCATTTTTGGAAAATAATTTTTTTTAAAATAAATTTATCTTGAAAACAGTGCGCCCTAGAGAAAAACGAATAGAATAAAAATTAAAGGGAAATAAATTTCCAACAGATTTTATTTAGTGCATTTTTTCAATATCTGTAACGGTTTACGATTTACAAGCCTTTAAAAGATAACCTTCTTAATGGTTATACTTCAATAACCTTCTTACACGGAGAAGGTCAACTTTTGATGGACTTTAACGCCTAAAATGTTTAATATTTTGAAAAAATGAACTACTAGGTGTACAAAATGGAACTCGGCTAAAATCTACAAAATTCAAATTTGCCCTTTGGCCCTAATTTTTTCAAATTTACCCTGAGGTTCATTTAGTACATAGATTGGATTTTTTTTTTTTTTTTTTTGAAAAGAATAAAAGTTATAGGGATAATGCTGACTGTATATCTCCGTGCTTTTCGGCGTGAACCACAATTCGGTTGTTTCGAGCTAATTGTCGGCTTTTTGTTCCACTTTGTTTAATTAGAACTTGTCATTTTCCATCCTTTCCTCGCTAAAATTCGAGTCACGACTCCATGTGGAAAGGAGGGAGGGTACCACAATACATCAAGGTTTTTGACCTCATTTTAAACATTAAAACTTGCTTTTTTTAACGTATTCGTTTATTTAAACAAAAAGTTTAAGAAAAAAAAAGTGGGGTCGGGAAAATTGTAACATGTGAAAAATTGTTTAGGATGGGTTATTGCTCGTCCCAAAGGTATAACGTGTAGTTCTGGATTGTGCCTCAAGCGAAAATCGATAGCCTCATCAGCGAACGTGAATAATGTTGCTTATAACCAAAGAGTAAGGGGTTCCATTAGGGAAGAAGGGATTCACTGTTTTCTTAATTTATTAAATAACCCTAGCTGAGCATCCTGAGCCTTTGATGGTGACTCAATCGCCTTTGTCACTTTAATAATAGCATACTTAATAGAATATCTTCTTATTTTTAATTTAGGTAACTTGGGGTTTTAAGGACGAATGCTCCAACGAGAAAGTTTCTCCGCCGTCGTTGAGCCGCTTATAAGCCCTCGTGAAATTAGTTGATAAACTGAGGACTTGGGATAACCTAAGCTGTGCACTTAAAGAGTGTAAAGATATCGAAAGGGACAAAAGAATACGTTTTTTGACACTTATCTTCTATTAGGTGTACAAAATGAAACTCGGCTAAAATCTACAAAATTCAAATTTACCCTGTGGCTGAGTTTCATTTTGTACACCTAATAATTTTAAATTCCTCAAAGATAAGCTATTGCGACACACCCTCCATGGCACGGTTTCTGGAAAAGGGTCTTCCTAGAGAGGAAAACTGATGATTGATCTTTGCCGATCATGAGGTTGTCTGTGGTGCCTCCATCCGTCGCATTTTCCCTGAACACTTCATGTCCGCAATTTTCATACAATCACCAAATTTTTACAGCCTCTTCCTTTTGAAAAATTAAGAGCTTTTTTTTTTATTCGCAAAATTGTGGAGGTGTTCTCACTCGTTCTGTATTCTGGCTGGGCGAAAAATTAAATCTAACTTGATAGCCAAAAGTTATTGAATTGCGCTTGCGATACTTTGACGAAGTTCCCAGGACTTTACTCAGATTTGTTTGAACTTAAACGTGTTGACTATAATAATTTAATAAACTATTAATATATTCTTTGATGTTTTATTGTTTCAGTTTTGACGTGAGAGGTCGGCAATACGGGCAAGCAAAGCTTTGGTCGTCGCCGACGGCGTTTGGGGATCGTGCGTTCTTCAGGACGGCGACCGAAACCGCCCAATTGAGGGTCGACGACTTGAAGATAGTCGACGAAGGCATCTACCGTTGCCGAGTCGATTTTCGAAACTCCCCAACGAGAAACTCAAAAATAAACCTCACAGTTATCGGTAAGTGGAACTATTTTATGGCGCACCGTTTATTTCCGAAGTAATTATCGGGTCAAACACGTAGTAGATTGAACGGAGCGAGGTTATTTTAGCAGTAAAGGGATCATCTGCGGGGGCCCGAGGCCAAAACTCTGAATCCCTACTTAATATTTGTTCAAACAAAAGGGCAGCCAGTGGTTTGGGTTCCAATAACTCACCGATATCAATAGGGAGCGACCATTACAAGAGGATAATTAATAAAACTGACATTGGCGTATTGCTGTCATTTCTCGTCATTGGCAACTTTCCAGACCACAGCACCAGTTCAGATAACATTCCCTAACAATACGAAACTTCCTTTTTATAAAGCGCATAATGCATCCTTTCAACTTAAAATTTTCACATCAAAGTTCCTGAAACCAAAATTTCTTTCTTTTTAGTCCTTTATTATTGTTTCGAATCCGGAAAATGCAATAAATGTAGTACCTAAAAAGAAAGTTTAACTTCTTTCTTCTACAAGATTAGCTTTGAAAGTAAAAAGGGAAAATATTGGTTATTTGTCAGCATTCTTTTTCCAAGAATTCTCCGAAAGTTAGTAAAACTTGAGACTTTTTCCTGTTTAGTCTGCTTATTTTATTTATTTTTATTGAAAATCTGGGGGAAGAGAATATTAACTTCCAGAATTGAGGTCGTTTTTTTTAATCGCAAAGAAAAGTACCAGTCTGAAGCTGGCCAGAATATAGGAGGGGAAGTATTAAGGAGGGGGATGTTTTAAGGAGTACCTGTATATAAACATTTTTTTTTTTTTTTTTTTTTTTTTTTTTTTTTTTTTTTTTTATAAAAGAAAGAAGAATGGGATTTAACCGATGAGCAAGAGGCCTTCTTCCTCATCGGTTAATCCATTCTTCTTCTTTTTGGACTAGCCCATAGGCCGTTTAAGGGAGGGGGGAGGACCCAGGCGGGGGCTCTCGCCATATTGCCGTGGCGCCCTATCAGGGCCAACTCCAGAGGAGTGGCCAGACCAATTTATCGCGAATTTTGTGGAAGAATATTTATTTGGAATTTAACTTCCAAACAAAAATCCCTACACCCAACCCGGGATCGAACCCCGGTCTCCAATGGTGGAAGTCCAAGACTGAACCTTCCAGCCACGGAGCCGGTTTTTTATAAACATTTTTTAAACAAGTTATTTTTCATTTTTGGTAAAGGGAAGCCACTCTCGCCCGTGGTGAACGTCTCGCACTTCTCCCTACTATGAAACAAACAACAAATTTTTACACCATCATTTTTTCAAAGGAGTATTTGGTGAGGTCAAAATCGGGCAAACGATTCGCAGTGCAGGTTTAAAATTTTTTAAACAGACATATCTCGGCCATTTTTTCGAAATTCCAAATCGCTCCCTAGTGACAAGTGAGGGTAAAACAATACCTTCTTTAAGAAAGTTGAAACCTATTCATGAGTAAATGAGGTTTTACAAAAGAAAAGAGATGAAAGAAAGAAAGGGAGAAAAAAAAAGATGGGAACCACTTCATAATAATATGGTGAAAGTAATTCCATTCTATTCCATGAAACTGGGAGGATTCATTGCTTTTGTAGATAGAGAGCGTTTCAGGGTCGGGAGTTAATATTTATTTAAGAGAGAATTGCGAAGGGGGTACAAATTGCCAGTGGCTACTTGCCAAAGGATAAACGAGGACCATCCAAAACCTGTTACGTCACACCCTGCATATAACGCATAATTTTATTTTTAAATATTTTACTTCTAGGTGCAACACTCACCGAATATCATCTCTGTCTTGCTAGTTTAATCTAAAGACTGTTTTTTCAGTTTTGAAATTTTTTAAAGAAAAACCGAGAATTAAAAAAATGTAACGACCACCGCCTTGAGTTAGTTATTAAATTGCAATAAACCCGCATTTCCCAGAGCCCCCAGGGAAATAATTTCAATTCATGACCCTTGCTAATTGGATTAGTGGAGCGTATTAGAGCTTAGAGTGTTTAGTTGGTCTTAATTTAGATTTTTTTTTAAATTCTGACGACTTCTTCCGTAAAGTCTTGACGATTAAATTTTTGTTACATTCTTTCATTTTTTTATTTTTTTAAAGAAAGTATTCGTTTCTAGATTAAGAAGCTTTGACATCACATTTTTCGTTTTTCATTACGTAGGCCCGTATAAACGTTCACTTCGTTACCTTTGTCTGGAGGCTTCCTTAAAAGTCCTTCCTTGACGTTATTTCGTATTTATCAACCTCCCTGGATCTGTTCCTTCAAATATAAGGAATCCTTCCGATTTCCCTCCTTTTTTTCAAGGTAGCTATCGAGATACCTAAAGGGACGATAGGCTCTCATTGGTTGATGAAAGTACAATTTAAATTTAAAAACAAACCATAAAGGGAGGATGTTCAAGGTATCCCTTTGTTCAAGGAAAGCAGAGTTTCACGAAGCGTCATTTAATCAATGTTGCTTCCTAAATCTGAATTAAAATTTTCATTTATTTTTGAATTGAGAAATAAAACTAAAGGTGATTTTCAAGAGTCACCTTAAGGGAGAAAAAAAAAAGTTTGCTCTCTCCGACCCCATCAAATTATACCCATTTTAACAAGTTTAAATCTTCCTATTATAAATTCACTGTCTTATCTAATCTCGGAAAGAATCATTAATATCTAAGTTAAGTAAAAAAGCGCTTCACCTCGGCCAAAGTCTGGATAAATTATTTAAGAAGATCGCTGCAAGTTCGAGACCTTAAAAGTTTAACCCTTCCACTCCCACAAGTTCAGACATTCTTACACTTACGCGAAGGGGGTGAAGGGAGACTTCTCCGTCCGCCTTTTGAATAAACCCTCAATTTTAATTATTCAAAACAAAAGTTAAAAGCGAGAAAATTGTTTTACAAAGAGGAAGTACGCTCTCTTTTTCTCAACCCGGAAACTAACATTAATTTTATTCTTGACTCTTTTGTATTACCGCAAAATAACTACTGTCGACTTCATTATTATTTCTTATTCTTACATTTTTTTCGGCTTCTTCCGATAGAGTCGAATGTTTGTAAGTTAAATATTCCAAGTTAACTGCGCCTCTTTTATTGAGTATCGGGCAATATTTTCTTCTCATAAATAGGTACCTGAATCATTTTGTTTCTCCGCACGTATTCCTTTTACAACGAACTCATGGGACATTTAAACTTTCAGTTCAGTAGGTACGAAAAATCAAATTGGCGCTACTTTAGAGAGAGAGAAAAAAAATATTTATTGGAAATGGGTCATTATGGAAGAAGAAGAAAATGGTGAAAGAACTGCTCTTCCAATTGGAGCCGACGTGTGAGGTTTCATAAGGCGACCTCCCTAATAACTAATAAGTCTCTTGAACTTTGCCTCTAATTGGAAATTCTTTACTAAATATTCGTAGCAACATATTGCGGGCCCTAATTGGACGGTCCTCGTCTTGTAATCCGAGGGGCGAGGGGGAGTTGCAAATTACTTATACGAAAACCTCCATGCATGAAGGCATAACTAAGTAGGACGGTCCGACCGTAACTTTAGACTAATTATTGCTCAAGGAGACGCTAGACAAAAATAACTTCTCAAAACTTATTTTAACTCAACCTAAATTATTCCATCATCTTATTTAAGACAAGGTTCAAATTTAATGAATATTTAATTCAAACTGCTGGTTATTCATCGAGAGTTCCCCAATATTACATAAGAACCATGTAAAACCAATAGGGAAAATTCTAATCGATTACTTATAACCTCACAAAGAATTAATCAATTAATAGATGTACAAGATTAAACTCAGCCACAGGGTAAATTTGAATTTTGTAGATTTTAGCCGAGTTTCATTTTGTACACCTAGAAGTTCATTTTTTCAAAATTTTAAACATTTTAGGCGTTAAAGTCCATCAAAAGTTGACCTTCTCCTTGTAAGAAGGTTATTGAAGTATAACCATTAAGAAGGTTAATTTTTAAAGGCTTGTAAATCGTAAACCGTAACAGATATTGAAAAAATGAACAAAATAAAATCTGTTGGAAATTTAATTCTCTTTAATTTTTATTCTATTGATTTTTTCTCTAGGACGCACTGTTTCCAAGATAAATTTATTTAAAAAACAATTATTTTCCGAAAATGGTGCATCCTAGAAAAAAATAATTAAGTACAAATTTATAGAGAATTAAATTTACTACAATTTTTAATTATTAGGTGTACAAAATGAAACTCAGCCACAGGGTACATTTGAATTTTGTAGATTTTAGCCGAGTTTCATTTTGTACACCTATTATTAACCATCAATCAGTGATGTTACAGTTAGCATCGATTACTAACTAATGATTATAGAGTAGTAATGAATACATTTTTGTGTAATATTACATGATTAGAAAATAAATCGATTACTTTTTGCATTACCGATTCAACCAACATTTTTTAGTCATTTACAGGTTGTCTCGTTCGGCGTCTGACGTCACTTTTTCGAGGTTTACGAAGATTACGCTCATTACGTTTAATTGTTGTTAATTACGGTTATGGATTTCCAACAAAATATAACATCTTAATTAAATTTTTTCTCAAGGAAAGACACTTAATAAAATGAAACTCTGAACTTTCCTTTGGTATAAAAGAATTTTTTTTTCTTTGTTAATATTCTTGCCTTTTTCGCGTTAATTCGTTATTAATTAAGAAAAGGTTTTTACTAGATAATAATTAATTAAAAAATAAAAGTTCGCCATAATTTTTTTAAGTACTTAATGGAGAAGTTGTTGTCATTTGAAGAAAATTATAGAAATCGTTTAAATTATTCTAAGATAAATATTTAATTGTCAAAGAATTGAAATATTTTTTTTTATGAAGATGAAATTGACAAAAATTTCGAGTTATTTTTCGAAGAAGGTATGAGATAGGAGGAGGAAAAAGAAGAGAAAGAAAAAAAAGGAAATCGTTGAGGGTGAATTGGTAAGGGATCTGGTGTGAGTGGGCATGACGCGACATTCGTCTCAAGATATGGCACACATAAATATCTGACCAAGTTCCCGCTGGCATTGATCCCAGGCCCTTCCCTAAATCACCCTTGAGCCACACAGAATCCCCTTCCCCCTTAGCCCTTTTACCGTTCCTTCCCTTCCCCCTCCCGCCCTTCCGAACAAAAGCCGAATTGATTAAAACCACACCTTCCACATTTATTCTTAACTGTCGAACCCGAGCTGAAACGTACGATTTCTCTCTTTTCATTAAAACTCCTGTGAAAAAGTAGGAATAACTATGTTAATTGCTTTGCCCCTCGCAAGTTCCCTATGTTTTTTTTTAAAAAGGGAAAGGAATTAGTTTTCAAATTTCTCGTTTAAGGGACGATAACGTAATATAAAAAATTCATTTGAAAGAAGAAAAAAGTGGAGGTCTTGAAAGCATTTTCGAGAGAATATAACAGTGAGAAACGTTTTTTTCGAAATAAATGAGATTCTCTTGTAGCGAAAACAGTTTGCTTTAAAACTGCTCGAAGGCTTTGTCTCAAAGAAAGACTTTTATGCGGTCTCCAACGGAACGGGTCAAGACTTTTCCAAGGTAAACACGCTACGAACGAAAATTGCTTCTACGATTTGATCTTGTCAAATATTTATGGCTCCTTACAATCGTAATATATCATTGAGTAAGATCTATATTTTTAATTACGTATTATTTGTTTATACGTTTCAACGTTACGAATTTCACCCTAAAGCAGTTCAACATAAAAAATCTGCAGTTCACCATAATGCGTTTCGGCATAATGCATTTGAACATAATGCTCTCAAAGTTCAAAAATTTGTAGCATAATGCATTTCAAAATAAAGCGTTTCGCCATAAACAACTTTTTCAATAAATGCATGTCGACATAAAAAAGGTGCAAATCACCGTAACGCTTCTTAAAAAAAAAAAAAAAAAAAAAAAAAAAAAAAAAAAAAAAAAAAAAAAAAAAAAAAAAAAAAAAAAAACGCTTCTTACCATAGAAGCCTGTCTTTAAACTTGTTTCGCCATAAAACTGTTTCTGTTTGGGCATAATGCATAAGCTAGGGACAGCGAAAGAGCAAGCCTACTATCGCTGCTTAAAAAGCGATTATATCGAAACGGAAAAAAAACCTTAAAACTTGACTGTTCACCATAATGCAATTCAACATAAAGCATCTCGTCATAAACTAGGAATAGCAATCTGGCTTGGGATTAGCTAGTTTTATGACACAAGGGGGTTAATTTTTTTTTCTCTCGCAAAGATGAGCGAATTGCATTATGGTGAACTGTCAAGTTTTGATGTTTTCGTCGTTTCGCCATAATCGCTAAGTTCTTTAAAATGAAAGTTTCCATTATGATCAACAGCGTTATGTTGGAACGACAAATTTTATGTCGAAACGAAAAGTGTTGGTTCTCTTATTTAAGGTGAGATGTACATTATGCTCAAATGCGTAATGGTGAACCTTTTTCGACTATGTTGAGTTTCAGATTTTTTTATGGTGAACGGTAACTCGCGATTTCTGCTGTTTTATGGTCACATACATTATGGCGAACGGCATTACGTCGACACGTATACTCTAGTGGGTCCCAGTAGTGTGTCAGGGTGGCTCTAGAATGGGAGCTTTAAATAGACTTTAATTTATAAATTAGCATAACGCTATAATGTTTCGTCGAGAGAATTTATTCACACTTCAAGGGATATTTTTCAAATTGACCTACTATCGTAGAAAAATTCTCAACATTAACGATTAGAGATAGGATGAGGAATTGGGAAAATGCGGAGTCGGCAACCGCAGCTTTCACCCGGTGACCTACCGTCAGGAAAATAGATCGCATCATCCCTTTTGATAGACACTTTATGTAGGCAACTTTTCGGATCCCGCCAAGTTAATAATCCCTTTTATCGTACTTTATGTACTCACTTGTATTTTAAACTTGACTTGGCAAATTCGTTTATGCTCAAAGTCGGTCTTGATTCATTAGCGGAGACAAAGGAATCTATGAGTTTGAAAGGGCTTTAACTATTTTAACTCGTTTCCCATCACGTTAGCTAACTGACTCTGTGTAAACCTAGTTCATTGAACTAATAAATAAGGTAATAATGCATTTTCGCTCTTTGAAACGTTTGTTCGAAAACGTGGAACCCCCTGAGCTTAAATTAAATCGTTAAAACACGTCAAGTCATCGACTTCAAAAGGGAAAATTTTTTTTATAAAAGTCAATTTTAGCTTTCAAAAATAATAAAATGCCTTTTATTATCTTTAAAAAGAAGCTTTTTTTGACCTCTGAATGACTTTATCGATCTCTGTATCCATAAAGCGAAAAAGGCTTTGGCTGTAAAAGCATAGAAGGGAAGTGAACTCGTTGAAAGTGTCTGATTAACTGAGGTACCTGACCAATGAGTTGATTGTCTGTGATGGCTTTGCGGTAATAAAAGTCTGATTGACTGGCCCGAGAGTTGCTGAACTAGAGGCACCGACCTGTGAAGTCCTCCCTCCTCCCCGCCGCCCATTCCACAATGAAATCAACCCTTCTTATTCCTTATCACCTTTCCTTCCCGAACCCATTTATCAGTCAAGTATTCGACAAGGCGATTTGTCTGTATCGATACGACAATTGATTGTTTTTCTAAAATAATTTTTCACTTCCCTTTCTTTTTTTTCGTGCTCTATATTTTTTTTATCCCTCGTTGATATGTTTTTTTTTTTTTGTTTTTTGGCTTTTTATTTTCTAACTGTAAGTTAAGTGTATTTTAGGGTTTTTTTTTCTTTGTATTTTTTACGATTAAATCGGAAAATTGCGTGACTATTGTAAAAGGTGAATGGACTATTATTCTTTGCGAAAAAAAACCCTTCAGTTGTATAAAAAATAAAATATAAAAATAGATTTAATATTTTCAAACGATCTAAAAAGTTTTTTTTTTTTTGTATCCCTAATAACCGTAATAATCGTTCTTGTTTGTCTTTGTACCAGCCGGCAGTTGTGCTGCAGATTCTTTGCCAAAGTGTTCAAAATAGAGAGTAAAAAATATATGATACTCAAGTTTTGACTTAGGAGGTGGATAGTATTGATATAGAGAGGCACGGTCACTGGGCTCTATAAGCCTTTGCTTGTCTCCAGTGAAAAATGACTGCGGTTTCAAACCTGCGGCATCTGACATACAATTCCCTTAAGCTTCTTACGTTACTTGCGAGCAAAAACAAAAAGTTTCATATTTTGTTAAATACACTAAGGAAAATTAGAAAAAAAAAGTTTGTCTGTGGGATTCGAACTTAAAACCTTTGCCTAACTAAGGTAGCGCTTTAAACACAAACGAGATCCGAGCTTATGAGCTAACCTTTTAGTAATTCCATCACATCGTGGGTTAATTTTTTTAAAAATTAAAATAAGAAAACAAGAAAGAGAAAAAAAAAACAGATTCTCAAACGTTGCCCAGAAGGCAGAGGTCATAGTTTCAAATCCTAGGGTCTTACTTATTCCCGCCGCCCCCAACTTAAATAGTTAATATTAGGTGCAAAAAATGAAACTCAGCCACAGGGTAAATTTGAATTTTGTAGATTTTAGCCGAGTTTCATTTTGTGCACCTAGTAGTTCATTTTTTCAAAATTTTGAACATTTTAGGCGTTAAAGTCCATCAAAAGTTGACCTTCTCCGTGTAAGAAGGTTATTGAAGTATAACCATTAAGAAGGTTAATTTTTAAAGGCTTGTAAATCGTAAACCGTTACAGATATTGAAAAAATGCACTATATAAAATCTGTTGGAAATTTAATTCCCTTTAATTTTTATTCTATTCATTTTTTCTCTAGGACGCACTGTTTTCAGGATAAATTTATTTAAAAAAAATTATTTTCCGAAAATGGTGCATCCTAGAAAAAATAATAAAGTGCAAATTTATAGAGAATTAAATTTCCTACAAGTTTTATTTATTATAGTTAACAAAAAATTAGGTTCGAACTTAATTTATAACCATAAGGCTTATGTGAAAAATTGCCAATAATGTTATCTGTAAAAAAAAAAAAAAAAAAAAAATTAAGAGAGAGGCAAAAAAGTGGTTTCTTCATTGTTCAACAAGAGTTTAAATTAAACGTCCAAGCTCACGACTTATCGAATCTAATCCTAATCAAAATAGGAAGTTAAACCCCTAAAAAAAAGTTCGTTTAACTGTCTTTCACCTGTAGGAACGAGTTGAAAGTTTGATGAACCGTCTGCCCGGAAAGAGACCAGGTGGTCGTAGCTTAAAGGGTCACCAACTATAAAGTCTGAGGTCTATTACCGCCCTTACTGCTACCGTGTTCAGCATACTTCAATCCCTTCGGCCTCTTTATTTATGTACCGGATTTATTTGGGGCGGAACGTTCGATCTTCACTTGATGTCAGCATTATCGCTATTCTTATTTCAAATGTGCAATCATTTTCTATTTAAAAAGTGCTGCTCTAGATCAACGACAACTTTCCTAGCGCAATTTAATATTTTTCAAGGGGTTATCGAGCTAAAAAAATGAAAGTCTTCGCCAAGCAAGACCACACGGAGCAAGCGAGAACACCCCTACTTCCCACTCCCTTGATTTCTATTAAATATATGTAGTATTTGATGAAAATTGTCGTTAAGTTTCCGGAAAAAAGCGACAGACGGCCGGCACCATAGACAAACGTTTTTCTCTTCGGGATCTGGAAGACCCTTTTCAGAATAACATCTTTTTTTAGGAAGTCAAAATATCGATCCTTTTTCTGAAAACCCAATTTTTTAACCTCATAAACTTAATATTTATAATATCTACAAGATTGGATAAACTTTAATAAAACTTCTGAGGGGACATTTGAATTTGAGTGGGGAAGTTTTAATGAAGGAGTGGTTTTAGCGATTAGACCTCGTAGGTATACGAAAAAAAGTAATCGCCCCTCGGGTCCCTACATATTTCGGAGCTTGAACTGACATTTTTAGTCCCAGAGCAATTCTAAGAGCAACTATTTACGATTTAAACGTTACCCACCTGCTCCCTTTTTAATTAGACTGCAGGCAATCATTAGAAGTAACTTTGAAAATTCTGTATCAACTTTTTATTTTATTTTTTCTAATAAAGTTGGATGTTTGATGAATAAATCATTTATACGTAAATATTATATTTTTGATCACACAGAAACGTCCAAGTTGAGAAAAATTTTTTTTTTATTTGGAAAGCATTCCACATCCTTTTTATTTTCTTCTTTTCTTTTTATTTATGTTCGAATCCCTTCTCTTTGACCGAAGAAAATTTCTTCTATTTCCCTTTTGCCTTTCAATCTACGTATAAACAACCCCGAGGACGAATCTTTTACAAAATCAAGGTGGCAAAAATCAATTTTTTTGTATCCCCGCCTAATAAACTGAGAATCGAGATGAGAAGTTGTGAGTTCTATCTTGTAATAATTCTTCATGCTTAAGAGGAAGATGAAACTAAGGAATGATTTTCTCGCCCTCAGGTTTTTCGTTCGCTATTTCGCCTTTTCCTTAGTCCCCACCGACTGGATATGAATTGGAAAACTTGTAATTGAGAGAGCGGCGAGGGGCCCTTAAGAAAATAAACTTTGTGTAGCGATTCGCCTCCACCACACCAGAGATTTCCCTTAAAAAGCGAAGATTAAAATTCTTTATTTTTTTATTTTATTTTAAAAATAGATAGGTATTAAGCGTTAGGTAAGGTTGACAATATAACATGTCGTGTGTCGTCCCTTTTATATTGAAGAACTTGGAAAAAGTTGGAAAGACATTAACGTTTCATAGTGAAGGGCTGGTGTCCAATTTAGCTTATTCGACCTAAGCTTCTAGTTCGCCACGTATAAAAAATTTCTCTACGTCCAACTTTTCTTTCGACGACTGCAAAAACTCCGTTTATGTGAGAGAGACAACAGTATCGTTTTGTCAGCGTTCAACGCACTTAAACTCTTTTTGTACCCTATTGTTTGTTTTTTCGCTATTTCTTTCTCATTAAACTTTAGGGCCCTTTTTTTTACGGTCGGTCCTATCTGCTTCAATCAAACCGAACTGCTCTTTCTAAACTTTGCTTTATACCTATGTTTTAAAAAGACAAAGTAACATAAATTACGAACCTTTATGACCGTTTATGAACTTTTTCCTTTGATTATTTAAACAAGTTTTCCTTAACGGTGACAATAACTAGCAAGTTCAATTTTTTATCTTCCTCAAAAAAAGTTCATGTGACATCCTCTAAATCAGTGTTTCTCAACCTTTTTGAAGCATCTCAACCTTTTAATATATTACCTGTAAACAAGCATTTAGCGACGCCGCCAAGGGGAGCTTGAAAATGGGAGCACGGGCGCTTCATCACTCCTCAAATTTTCTTTCGTCATACTAAACCCGCAAGACTTAGCGGTCATTTTGGTTTAGTATCTCAAGCGCCTTTTTCAAAGAGACCCTGATTTTGTAATAGGTAGGCCCTACCACGTTGGCCAGCTCTCTTCGTTAGCAAAAACTCAAAAATCCGCGCTCAAACACCTGGCATTTATAGAAAAAAAAGGTAATTTCGATACAAAGCTACTAGATGAATGGCGTTCCCACTTTAAAATCCTTCCCCCCTTGTCCAGGATGGAATACCTCATAGCCTGCTTTCTGTGGAAACTCCTAAATAATAAGATTAACTGTGAGGAGTTGCTCTCGATGATTGGGTTCAGTGTACCACCCAGATCGCTGCGGAATTCCCGATTATTTGCCATTCCGTACCACAGGACTGAGTACGGCCGCCACCTATCACTGAGTAATGCCCTATCAACTTTAAATTCCTTGATCAGTTCCACAGATTTGGATTTTTTTGCAGAACCTCTATCCTCCATTAAATCAAAACTTATGCACTGGTACCTGAATAAATAAATAAATGATTGTTATTTTTTTCGGAGAGTTTTATCAAAGTTTTTAAAGTTATTTATATTATATTTTTTATGAACATTCCTATTTATTAATATTTTTTGTATCCATATTGTTATGTATGTTATGTATTTATATTGTTTATATTGTAAAGAATCTGGTGCTATTTGGGCTGTAGCAACCCGTAAGCATGTCGTTATAAATAAATAAATAAATAAATAAATAAACACTGCTCAAAATGATAGTTTCTGGAAAAGGGTCTTACAGTAGAGGAAAGCAGAATCATGTCAGTGGTGCCGGCAGTCCGTCACTTTTTCTTGACATTTCACCGCCTTTTTCGTCCTTTTCTCTCTTCCGAAGTTAGGGCAGACGAGACATCAACATTTTTCCAAAAATGTTAGACAGAGAAGGAAAATCTTTAAATATAGTTTCCTAAATTCCAATTCTAAAAATTCTAATTTTCCTAGCTATTTTGGGAATGTCTAAAATTTGCAGGGAGCAGTTTTTCTGAAACTTTCCTTTGGAAAATTGAAGTCTTACTTAGTAAATTACTGATTTTAAAAAACGTTAGATCCGATGAATAGTTTTGTCGCAATCCTTTTAGAAAGAATTGGACGAAAATTAGTTCCTAGCTTTGGTAGGGTGAAAGAAAATTCTCCTTCCTCCTCTCAAAAATGTCGGCTTTTTTTTTTCTCCGAATTTCGAATTTTGTAAAAATGGTGGGGATCTGTATAGAAAAAGAGATAAATTTTAATTCGAGAGTAAAGGGTGGCATAGGGGTCGAATTCAGTAGGATATACTGGCTACCGCAACGTTGACTTTTCTGGATTTCATTAACGTAAAATAAAGGGAAAAGGGACAAAAGTTGTTTGGAAAACATGTGGGATATCAAAGGGCACACACTCGGTTTGTAGGGTGTTGGGATGGATGCCCAGAGGTCGTAGGTTCGAGTCCCGCTGGGGGCACAACTATTATCTACTGTTTTTCCTCTTCCTAGTTTATTAAATTTTATTCGATTGTTCAGATAAAATAGTACGAAATTTCACCTCTTTGAGGAAGTCCCCGTAGCTGCCAGCAGCAGAATTTATTTTGCTGATCGGGTTAAGATAGATTTTGCATTCTAAAGGCCTCGTATTTTAGCAATGAGTTGAAAAAATGAAAGAATTTTTGTTTTTAAATTGAACCTCAGAACTAAAATTCTTGCCGAATAAGGGGAATCCTGAGAATAATCGATCATTAAGGACAGATAAAAAGTAATGTTAATTTGGTGAAAAATTTATAATAATTAATGATGGATGTTGCGGGAGTTTACAAAAGATAGGTAGGTAGGAAGCTACGTTTGAATTATCTTGAATTACGCATCATTCTTGTGCTCGCAATTAATCTTGTAGAATCCAGATCAAATAATTTGTTGAAAACTTGACTGTCGTATACTCCAATTTATAACGGGGCCGATTTCTGGAACGTTCCCCGTTTACATTCTCCACGTTGGACTGCGTCTCGAATTGATTGAAATAGTTTTCAAAGAGGATCCGTCGGCTTCGGGATGGTCTAATTGGGATGAGAGTTTCAGAGAGCGTCAGTTTAGCGAAACGCTACCGACTTTCCTTGTTGGCCTGTCCCGAGAGAGAGGGGGTGGAGGTGAGAGGGGGGAGAGAGGGGGAGAGCGAGTGAGAGTCAGGGGAGGTGCATTAGCCATATTGCTGTAGCGCTATTAGAGAGTTTCAGGGAATCGTAATTTGCCCTTTCCGTATCCGACTCACCCAAGGTCATACGACTCGAGCCTCGAGTCGGAATCGTTATGAGTCGGATCGAACGACTCACTTCTCGACTCCGAGTAAACGTAAGGTTATATTTTACGAAGGTTATTTTGTTATCTCGTTTAGTTTCGGGTTCGGAAATCAACTAGCTTCTCAACAGATTGGATAAAATCGGGGATCGAACCCAAGGTCATACGATCGTTATTCGATCCGACTTAGCTGAGTCGTATACGTGAACGACTCACTTCTCGACTCCCACAGAGCCATTCTCCCACAGAGCCGGTTCAATTCCACATTTTTCGCCAAAAGTTAATGATAGATTTTCCAACTTGCATGTTCTTCTTAAATGAGGAAGATTTTGTTATTTAAATAAGAAGGAAGAAAAAAAAAACGTTTTTAAATTGGGGCCCCCTTTTTTTTCTCTCTCGACTTGTAAAGTGAAAAGAGTGTAATAAGGAGAGTTGAGCCTGGATTTCATTCAGAGGGGTTGAATAACTTGTGTATAGGAAGGCCCCTTAACCTTCCAATAAGGACATGGGTGGGGACTTAGAGTTCCGATTCTGCCGGCCACCCGCGAGACTTTTTCCATCCTTGCCCGCTTCACTCCATGAAAATTCCATTCACCTTCATCCTTAATGCAACCCTTTAAAATTCCATCAATTAGGAAAAGTGTTAAAAACCTATTTTCTAACCTTAAAATTGGTAAGATCCTACGCAAGGAAATAACTAGTTAAGACGAACGCATAAGAGTTGAAGAGGAAGGCCCGTATTTGTAAACGTTCCTTGAAACTTAACCAAATGGATACTTTGAACATCTAATTTCCGTTCCTTAATTTAGACAAGATTTTAAGTTAAAATCAAGGATGAAAGCCCTCCGTTCGAGGGCTCCTTTAGGTACCTCAACAGTACTCTTCAGAGTTCCTCTAATTTGAAGGAACACTTTATCGGAAGAATGTAAATACGAAAGTCTAGGATTTTCAAGGAAGCCTTGAAAAAAGCGTTTATAAATACGGGGCTAAGCACTCACCGAAATTTCAAATTTGCGTCCTTTTAACTACTACCCTTATAAGGTAAAACCCATAGTGTGGCGCTCCTGGGGGTCTTCGGTGTTTGCTTGATATTATGAACTCACTAATAATTAACTTTTATTGTTTCGGCTGTACGTAAACCTGGTTTCTTTTATGTTGAACTCTCATGACTCTTTGAACCTAACCGTTTCACCAATGTGGGGAACAATCCCCACCATTTTTGTGTACATTAGGAACCGGTTTCAAATCTTCCAATCGTTAAGTAATTTTTCCAAGGTCATATTTTTATTACAGACAGCAAACAACTTGTTTTATATTTCTGAGTTTCTTCCTCAATATCAACCCAAAAAGTTAATGACTTAGAGAAAGAAGACTTTTAAGGTTGGGAGAATTTTCCGAATGTACTAAAATTGAAAGGCAGACAATGTTTCGTGACCCGATGGACTTTACTTCGTTCGAGTAGCTTTCAGTCGGACTTAGATCACGAACTAATACATACAAAAGAAAAATTTTCAACCCTTTTTTTTTTCTCTCACCACCAACCCAACTCAAGTCGACAATTAAATTGAACTATTCCAGACCGTCAGTTACTTTATAATTTATGAGAAGCCAAAGAAAAATAAATAAGTACTGGTTTGAAGAGCTTCCAACGAAAACTTCCTTAAATAGAAGTATCTATATAGGAGGGGGAAGTATAACGGAGGGGACGTAAAACGTAGGGGAAAGTATACGGGAGGGGAAGTATAACGGAGTGGGAAGTATAAGGGAACGAAAGTATAACGGAAGGGGAAGAAAGTATAACGAAAGTATAAGGGAGGGAAGTATAAAGGAGAATTTTCCAAGTTTGTTTTTCGAAAAATTTTTTAAGTTTATTTTGAAAAAATTTTCCGAGTTTTGTTTTTTCCCAAAATTTTCCGAGTTTTCTTTTTGAAAAAGTTTTAAAAGTTTTTTTTTTCGAAAAAATTTCTAAGTTTTTTTTTCGAAAAATTGTCGGGGCTTTCCATTTTCTTTTCTTTTCTTTTTTTTTTTTTTTTTTTTTTGAAAATTTTTCTAAGTGTCAACGTAGAAATAACGGGCTCTTTCTCCTAGGAATGTGCCTCTCGTAATGGGTAGAAGTACGCAATTTCTCCCTAATAAAAAATGTAATAATTAAAAAGTGGCAATTTTTTTAAACCAAAAAATCTTAAAAAATATAAGGAGTAATTGGTGAAAATTTGGTGAAAATAGGATTAACGGTTCGGCCGCAGCGAATTTTTTAAAATTTCAAACCGCCATTTTTTCGATATTCAAAAATCGCCCTCGTTACATTCTTCTTCTCCGGCTAAAGACATTTGTGTGAAAATCGGATGAAAACTGTGGCCGTAAAGTGTTCCGGAAAAAATGCTACGGACGGCCGGAACCACAGACAAAGTTGAGATCGGTATAGATATTCGAATTTATCCTACGGGGTCTGGAAGACCATTCCCCAAAAACCCGACGTGGAGGGTATCACAATAACTTCTTTAAGGGAGTTAATAAATTAAAACAAAAATTAGTTTAAACAAACATAGGTTGCTTAAAAGGTTATAAAATTCCCAGAGTTGTTTTTTAAATTATCGATTCAAATAGTAACAAGCGATTAATTTAGTCGCTTTCATCGAATTTCCTTTCATATTCGATTTTGACGTCTCTCCTTTTTCACGCACGCCCCTTCACCAATTTACTCGGTGTAATTAATAAAAGATAAAGCGTAAGATATGAGCGGGTCGGGGCTAATTTATCACTAAAATATATTTAATGCGTAAAATTCAACTGATGAATTCTATTAATTTGATATTATGTATGTTGTTACAGTGCCCCCGGAACGACCGGTGATTTACGACGGTAAAAGACGAGACAGAACGAAGCTGTTAGAGCCCTATAACGAAGGAACTAACGTAAATCTCGTTTGCGAAGTTTCCGCAGGTAAATATTAAAAGAAAAAATTTTTTTAATTAGTTCAAAAAAACCTAAGGGAAAATAAACGGGATCCTTTCAAGGAGGTCTAAAGTTGCAAGTCTCGGGTGTTCTATCAAGGAGAATCTAATCGTCTCCTCTCCTTAGCCGGTTCTAATTAACACCAGCTAATGTTAAGCTTAGACTGGATCCAAAGTTAATTAATAGAAGCTCAATAGCCAGGCGACCGTAACCTCTCGACGTATTATCTAATGTCAACTCCTTTGAATTGTATTACAACGTCACTTTTAATTGCCACTTGCTGTATAATATCCAAGCCCCATTTAAAATATGAACCAGAAAAAAAATTGTTATGCTTTTATTTCGTTTTAGGGCGACCAAGGCCACGAGTGATATGGTACTTGGAAAACACTGTTATCGACGATTCTTATGAACACAGACCAGACGGTGTGACCGTCAATCATTTGTCTTTTCCAAGCGTAGGAAGACAACATCTCAACGCCAGATTGATTTGCCAAGCTTCCAATACCAATCTGGCGCCTCCAGCTACAAAAGTTGTCATTTTAGACGTAAATCGTAAGTACAATTTTTTTTCTATTTTAATAATAGAATAGGAGATATTTTAATAATGCCTAAAAGCACGTAATACATATTTTAACATACTTTTTATTTATATAATTTATATTTCTTATTTTTGTTAGCCTTGCTTTACTATTTTATTCAACAAATCGAACATAGAATATGATTAGAACTTGTTTTTCACTTGAAATGATCGTTTGGACTTGATAACCTCAAAAAACGAGGAGGTTAAAAGAATAGTTCGAACTCAGATTAATTTAAATCGATTATAACGGTTTTAAGCGTTAAAATTAAATCGACTTGATTTGCGGTGACGTCACTTTTGAGAACTGGTGTACTGAAAGTAACGAAGCGCCCGAAACGTCGACACAACGTCGATACAAACCAATTCTCGTTGATTTTTTAAAATCTTTTTGGCTGATAGCCCTCTCCGGCAAAAAAACGATTTTTGATAAAATTTTATAGTTTCCAAATTTTTTTGAGAAACCGTAATTTTTTTAATAGAAAACTGCAAATTTAGCGACAATTGTAAAAGAAATCTGCAACAAATCTTTAGAATATTTTACTATAAATTGTAAAGAAAAAAATGTATGAATTCTTCCAGAAAATCGTAAATAATCCATTATTACCTAAACATAATCAAAAATAGAGAGTTTCAGGGAATCGTAATTTACCCTACACGTATCCGACTCAAGGTCATACTATCCGACTCAGCTGAGTCGTAAACGAGAACGACTCACTTTCCGACTCCGAGGACAGTTAAGGTTATACTTTACGAAGGTTTTTTGATATCTCGTATAGTTTCGGATTCGAAAATCGACTAGTTTCTCAACAGTTTGGCAAAAATCGAAGAAGGAAATCGATTCCATGATTTTGGAAGTTAAAATTTAAAAACTATCAAGGAAACTTTATACCTATGCTAAGTGAAAATTGGCGGGGACGTTTTAGGAATAGGTAATTTCTATGTGCTGTTATAGTTAATCAGATATGTGTCGATTCATGAATTGGTTATAGTGAGAATATTGTGAACTAATTGAGTCGGAGCGACTCCCTGAAACTAGAAGAATTGATGATAGGTTTTTAAAACTAGGTGTATCGGATTGATAAATTTTCAGTATATTTTTTTATCTCTTGAGATTTTATTGGTCGCTAAATTTCGACCGTATTGAAAGAGGAGAGAAAAAGAAAATATAGGTCAGGGAACAAAAGAATAATTGAATTAGTTTATTTTATTTTATCGGTTCGGAAAATTGAAGTGTCCCCGGTCGGAGTGAGTGTGATTGTTCGAAATGGTCCTCGTAGGTCTTTCATCAGGACGACACAGGGTTCAATGAGGATCAGATTGCGAGGCTAACAATCTGACCGACCGCAAGACAAACACCCCTATTCCCACACTATATTTACTTCTATTCATCCCTTCCCGACATATCGATTAAAACCTCAAATCAAACCTTTTTTTTTAAGTAGGTATCAAACATTTTGAGAACACCCCACTTCATTTTAAAGGAAATAACAAAATTAAAACCATTTAAACATCAATTTTTGTTTTATTATCAATCAAAACTACCAAAAATTATTTTTTTTTGCGAAATATGGGGGAAAAATTTTTTTTAGGCCAATAAAATGAAGGTCATGAAAGGTTGTACTTAAAATTATAATAAGTTCCGTTCACTGTGACAATAGAGATAAATGAAACTGTCTGATCAAATGTTGATACTGAGCTAAATGAACATGTTTCTGAGTGAGGGCTATATGTAGGTATGTCGGTATGTATTAATGAGCTTGGGAACAACAAACAAAATTACTAGAGTAGGTAAACAGTACAGTTTCAGCTCGGATTTAACTTTATGATTACAAACGTTTGCTTGTTAAATACTTAAACTTTCGGCCACCTCGTACAATAAATACGATAATATTTGAGGAATCTTTTAACTTTTGCGTAGATTGAAAACACCTTTTAGAAGTTGTGAAGTTTTGAAATGGTTTTATTCTAGCTTGTTTTTTCTTCTTTTTTTTTAAACCCGTAGTTTTAAACATTCCTTAAAACTCTTCTTCTAAAGGGAAGGAGTGTATAGGTGTCGACATAACGCGGTTCGCCATTATGCATTTGACCATAAAATAGCAGAAATCGCGAGTTACCGTTAATAATCTGCTCGACATAAAAAAAAATAGTCGAAAACGTTCACCATAATGCATTTGAACATAATACATTTCACCATAAAGAAGAGACTTAACACTTGTGGTTTCATAAAATTTGTCGTTTCAACATAACGCAGTTGAACATAAAGGATACTTTTATTTTAAAGAACTTTTTGTTTCGCCATAAAACTGTTTCTGTCGTTTAGACATAATACATCTCACCATAAACTTGGGACAGCCAAAGAACAAGCCTATTTTTGTCGTTTAAATAAAACATGATTATGGCGAAACGAAAAAAACCTTAAAACTTGACTGCTTATCATAATGACATTCTCACATTCTCGCGGGAGGAAAAAAATTAACCCTCTTGTGTCATTAAACGAGCTGATGTCATTGGCTTCCTGCTTGATTTTCCTAGTTTATGGTGAGATGCTTTACGTTGAATCGCATTATGGTGAACTATCAAGTTTTCAGGTTTTTGCCGTTTCGCCATAATCACGTTTTAAACGGTGAAAGCTCTTCCGCTATCCCTAGTTTATGGTGAGATGTATTATTCCCAACTACAGAAACAGTTTTATGGCGAAACAAGTTTAAAGATAGGCTTTTATGGTGAGAAGAGTTATGGTGACTTGCACTTTTTTATGTCGACTTGCATTTATTGAAAAAGTCGTTTATGGCGAAACGCTTTATGTTGAAATGCATTATGCTCAAAATTTTTGAACATTTGAGAGCATTATGTTCAATTTATGCCCTAACGCATTACGGTGAACTACATTTTTTATGTCGAAATGCAGATTTTATTATGTTCCACTGCTTTTGGGTGAAAAGCGTTATTTTAGCGTTACAAGCAAGGTTTTAAATGAAAAAAAATGTGTTATGAAATCCTGTTTGAACTATGTCCTAGGTTCGAACCCCACTGGTGGCCAAAAAAAAAATTTTTTCCCCTCAAAATCAACATCTATGTATACAAAAATATTATTATTATTGTTTTCTTTTTTTCAGTGAAACCTGTCTCTGTACATATATTAAATAAAGAAAGACACATATCAGCAGATAAAAGATATGAAGTCGAGTGTAAAGCGAGCGGATCAAGACCCGAGGCTGTAGTCACATGGTGGAAAGGAAGCCGACAAATTAAACGGATAGCCAAAAACGTAAGTCATTTTTAAAATTTTAATTTCTGCTCAATAATTTAAACTGTTGTTTCATAATTTAGAGGGAATAATTGAATGAAAATATTGTTTATTACATTTTAAATTAATTTAGCTAAATGTTTCATATAAAGTAATCTGTAATTAGAACATGGTTATTTTCATTTATGAATTATAATTTAATCTGGAATATTTGCGTGCGTCACGAAGTTCATTACTAAACAACGAATCAACAAAGATTAATTGACTTCACTTTGTTTTTTTACTACGATATAAACATTGATTTGTAAACTCCGGTGTCATTTTTTTTCTTTAAATATGTACGAGTCTGTAATTGGAATGTTTCGTATTGTGGATGTGGGAAAGGTGCCCGTATTCTTGCGTAGAATAATGAGGGAGCTTGACCCCCCACGGGAGACATAATGTCCGGTCTACACCTTAAATCCCTTCCAGTGGCATTTATACAGCTTTCCTATTCCTACACCCACAACTAACCTTATCCTCAAGGAAAAAAAAACTTTAATCCTCCTTTGGCCCCTAAAGTTTCAGATATATTGCGTTTTTCATTGTAATTAAACCTCTTTTTTTTAAGGATTTATCACATCCAAAATATTTTCAGTAAAACCATCGAAACTACCCTTTCTAATTACGAGTTTCATTATCAAATTTTAACGAACTGTTTGTATAATTTATATTTTGAATGCCCGTAAAAATGAGTATAATAATAATAATATAATAATAATAATAATAAGGCTTTATTCTGAAGCATAACAAAAAGTAAAAATACATTTCTTCTTTATGTATGTACATACTAATAAAAAATGAATCACGAATTCTTATAGTATTTACAAAGCCTTTTCTTCCTTGGGCATTGCCCATCAGGAGGAGTTCGACCCTTTCAACTCTTTTGGCTTAAAAGATAGAAAACAGACGGGAGTAAAGAAATTAAATTAAAGTTAACTAAATTAAAACTAATCTTAATAAATTTTTCTGGCTACAGCAAGGATGAAATAAAACATGAAACAATAAAAACTAAAAAGTTTTAAGATTAACTGCATAATATTAGAGTGAGGTAAAAATTTGGCTATAAAAAGTTAATGACTGATAAATTAATAATTGAATTGTGAAACAAGATGGTCTCTGTACTAATCAAAATTAATCACACCAAAAATCTGTATTAATCAAACCATAAACATTATAACACATAATTACAAAATTACCTAATTTCCCTCCCTCCTGTTGCTTCCTTTCTCTCTTTTTCTCTCTACGCTGGCTATAGTCCATTTTCCGTCCGGTACGTATTCCATTTTCCATTCCGTTAGTAGTTGTTCCTGAGGTCTGTCCTGGCTCGGGCATTCGTTGTCAGATTTCTGCACTATGTTTTCCACTCGAATCGTTGACTTTCAAAGTCGACTTCCGCAATAAAAGTGGTTTTGGTCTTTTCTTGTCCTTGGGCGACACCGTATTTCTAGGGCTTCTTTCTTCATTTGTTCTTTTTTTCGAATTCTTCTCAAGTTGCGGATTTTCCCTCACAATTAACTTATCATACTTTATGATAGCAAATTTACCTGCGTCCCGGTGTCTACGCATTTCCGGTATCAATTCTTTCCTTTTTTTTACCACTTGGGGGGGAAAGTCATCATTTACGAAAAACTGCGAGCCTTTTAGATTATGCTTTAATCGCATAACTTCGTTTTAATTCTCGACGCAGTAAATGCTACCAAAATCGGTCGATTCAAATTTTCCTTCGTTACCCCGATACGTCTCACCTGGTCAAAATGTATCGGCTTTATTTCAAAATGTATTTTATTCGTAAAGAAGTTAATCACTTTCGCCTCCAGGTCGCTTGGCGATTCTTTTAAATCGTCCTCTCTAATACCATAAATTATGACGTTCCTTTTACGAATTTCTCTCTCTAAATACATAATTCTTTCCTCTTGTTCGGAAATCTTTGCATCGTTATTGTCAATTTTCTTTTCCAAATCCTCTAATCGTTTGTTCACCACCTCCTCAACATCCTTCTTTATCTCGCCCCTTAATTCCGCTAGGGAACTTTCCAGAAGTCTTTTCAACGTTTCCTCATTCATGGTACCGTGAGTGAAGAAAAATATTGGAGGAGTCGCGGGAGCAAAGATAAGGTTCGATTTGTATAAAAAAAAATTATTTCGTTATTTACGCTCTAATTCTTAATCCTTTGAGGCAACGTCCAGCTGATGCGATGTTTATTCGGCACGGAGCGGGGAGAAGAGCGCAGTCGTATACGTCCGGCAGTGATCGGAGCTCAAGGTGGGGGAGGCGTTATCACGATGTGGATCTTCGCTGGACAAGAATTCGGCAGAATATGAAAAAATTTTAATTTTATTGGAAAGAAACCAATTAAAATTAACAGTGAACGAACAGTTTTATCGCTTCGAGAACGACACCGATGAAATTATAAGCTCTATTAACTATAACGGGCCACTTATTTTTGACTTAAACCACTTATCTCACGTTGAAAACAAAAGTAAAACGGAGAGAGATGTACACCGTGTCAGGGCCAAGGCCGAACTCGTAAAAATGAGTAATTTAAAAGGATGTAAAATATGACGCAGTCTCGAGTGTCCCAAATACTTCTCGCCAAGTTAAGAGGAGTTTTTACAGTTGTTTTTATGACTGAGATTGGTAATAAAAGTCTTCCGAGCTAGAGCTTGTTGTAAATAAGTGCTTACATATAATTTATTTCTAAGATGAATATTTTTCGTGGTCAGATTTTACCCCCATTTATTTTGCTAACCTATTTCCTTCTTTACCTAAAAAAGAATGCATAAATTCTGATATTAGCAACAAAAAAAATAAAATAAAAATAAAAAATAGTATAGGAATCCCAGAAAAACGTAAATAATCTGACCATCAAAACTCATCTGCTTTGCGGGTTTAACATACTAACCCCATGAAGGAGTTTACTCAAAAACTTGGGGTTCTAAACATTTTTCTAAAAGCATCTTTTTGTCCATTTTCTACTTCCTCTTCTCAAAATTGCTTCCCCCCCCCCCTCTGAATTCGCCTGTAGGTACGTCCAATACATAAAACATTATAAATCTCGCTTTTTATTGTTTTTTATTTTATTATCATGGCCATCATTTTGTTTAGAAAGGGTAACAATGTTTAAATTGTTCAAGGAGAAAATTCAGAATAAAAAGAAATGGGTAAAAAGGTTGGCTTTTCCTTTGGCACAGGTAATGGAAATGACATTTTGTTTCTTTCTCTCCCTTTTTTTTACTCCCCTTTATTTTATTAAATATTGTAAAGTAGAAAAACATATAAAATAAAAGATCTTTTGATCAATTCTATTGTATATTGTGATAAAATAAAACTTGAATTTTATGAACAAAAAAAAATTATTTTTCTTATTTTCTTTCTAGTAAAATTTCTTTTCGTTGTAATTTCGACTTAACCTGTGACTTTATGCGTAATTTTTTCTTAGATTTTCAAAAGTGTTAGATTCAAAACCGTTAAATTTCTTGAAAGTTTCCATCCCCGTTATTAAAAATGCATCGATCATTTACAATCTGAACGAGGATTTTACTGTATATCATGGATTGTAAAATAAATAAAACGTTATGAGAAAAGAAAGAAGTTTACGAGGACTGAAACACGTATTAGGTGATTCAGTTGAGTGGAGAGGACGTATAAAATAGGGTTGGTGTGTCTGTGAAAGAGCTGATTGTCCCGGTTATAGGCTTGGGAAGCTGCTTCTTATGTTAAGCAGCCGTGCAGCCCCATCGCACTCTTAGAAGCCTTTAAGTGCTTAACCAAACCTAATGTCAAACGGCAGAATATACTAAAACCTCATAAAACGATAGTAAAATATTTGGAAGTAAACTGAGAAGGTAAGTTTTTTAGTCTCAAAAAGCGAATCTGGTAATTTTAATATTCTGTTTGAGATGGGTGAAAAAAGCCTCATTAAAGCCCAGATGAAATCTTTCAAAGTCCAATTCGTCAAGGGGGGCCTCGAGGTACTTAATTTTCACTAATTAAATTTACTGAAAATCTCTCGTTCTCTCAGTAAAAGATGAGAATGGCAATTAAGTTTGATTTATTACAATGGTTCATTCTTCATCTGACAAGACGTTGTCTTTACAGGCGTGTTGAAACAAAAAGAAAGATTGAAAGAGGAGGGACGAGCATTCGATCCCAAAGAAGTTATCAGTCTTCTTTATGACTTCTTTTTAATAAACGTCAACTTTGTCAGATTTAGAAAGAGTACCTTGTAAAGCGGTTCAACTCCTTAATTCAGTCCGTGTTATTTGGTTAATTAGTGTTTCATTACTTTCTATTTGTCTTATCAAATTGTTTATTCTCCTTCGTAATTATTGCGTCTAATAATTAAATTTTTTATTTATGTTGTAAACCATAAGGTTTTCAAAGGTAAAACTTTGCTTCAAAAAAAAAAAAAAAAAGAAGCAAGCAGTACTTTTGAAAAATAGAAAGTGAATTTAACTTCTCCATCGAGTTTTTTTTTTTTTTTTTTTTTTTTTTTTTTTCTTGTAGTGAAGAAACGAAATTGCTTTTCAGAAAGTAAACGATTTCCAATTTACAATGCTATTAACAATGACAAGTCGAATAGGAGGCAAAACTTTGTGCTTGGAGACTGTCACTGTTTTAAGGACTTCTTAATGAGAAATCCAGCTCTTATCGCAACCTTCCTTTAAAGATCAAAACGAAACTTCTTTTTTAAAGGAAGAACTCTCCTACTTCGCTAATTACTCATAAAAGTAATGACTAATTAATTTTTTCAAAATATTATATTCGCCTCGTTATAAAAAGTTTTCTGATGAAGGTACACAGTTGATGAAGATTTTTTTTTTTCGTTTTTCAGTTGTCTGACGAGGGGAACCAAAGCGTCAGCATTCTCTCTTTCGTCCCTGTTATCGACGATGATGGGAAGTATCTGACTTGCCGAGCTGAAAACCCTTGGATAACAGACTCCGCTTTGGAAGACAAATGGAAACTAAATGTTCACTGTAAGTACCTCCCTTTTCTACCCAATAAATCATCTCATATCACAACTTTTATATGGCTCTTCCCTTTCTACTTTATTCCAGTGTCTTAGAAGACAATTTGTCTTTAAAAACAAATTTTTTAAACACGAAATTAAGAACTGTTTGCAGACAATAGAGCAGCGCGATTACGATCACAATAAAATGTCTGCATTTTTATTTACAATTACAATCGCAATCGTAGAAAGTACTAGTCTGGCCCCGACGGGAACTTCTTGAACGAAAAATGTAGGAGGAGGTATAAAGGAGGGGGAAGTATTAAGGAGGGGGAGTGTGAATTAGGGGGAAGTATAATAGGAGAGGAGTAACGTTAAAGTATCGTTAAAAAGATATATGAGGGTAAATACAAAGTTGATTAAAAATTTTGTTCTATTTTTTTTCCAAAAATCTAATCTAATGTTAGTCCAAAGTTTTTTTCTTTGAAAAATTTGCAGTTTTTAGTTGTAGATTTTCTAAAAGAAAAATTTCTTTCCCGTGTTTTTTTTAATACATATCTAAAAATTTATTTTAAGTATCAAGGTAGAAATAATGGGTTTTCTGTCCAAGGGATGTCCCTCTCGCAAAGAGTGGAAGTATCAAAATTCTCCCTACTAAAAAATTTTTTTTTACTGCACCCATTTCTAAAAAAATATAAGGAGTACCTATTTTACGAAAATCGGTGAAATATGGTGACAATGGAAACTGTGGCTGTAAAGTGTGTTAAAAATGCAACGGCCGGCCGGCCGCACGGAACCACAAAGTTGATATCGGTAAAAGTCAATATTGGATTTGACCCTCCCCCAAAAATCCGTCCTGGAGGGTATCACAATAACTTTTTAAGGAATACGAATACTATTGCTATTTACTGGCCCCAAACTGTCAAAAATGATGGGTTATTTCTTAGATATTTATATTTTAACTTGAAAATTTTTATAATACTGTGCATACAACGTTATAAAATATTTTTTTAATAGTATTTTAAGTTAGGTGACAAAATAAGCTCGTTTACTGTCTCCCATCCCTCCTTCATGCACAAAGTTTGCTCTTAATTAGCGAAACCTTTCGCAAAATAAAGCACTGTGACAAACGGAATTAGAGACTTTACTCCTGGGTCGATACGGTTTAAACAAAGGAGGCCCTAATCCCCCACCCACTCCTCGGCGTTTCTTCTTTACCCACCCTCTTTCCTTCTCAAAACCTTCTTAAAGTCAACCCGGTTCGGAGCTTAAAAGTAAATTCTCATTTATATCGCCATTAAATCAACCTCAGATGATTTCCCGACGATTGTTAAGCCCCCTCGGGAAAATTCATTTAGAAAAAAAGAAAGTACATTAAAAATAATAAGTTCTTCAGATTCCCTTACAAATTTTTTTCCCCCCCATGTTTATTATTTTTAAATTTGAATCAATTTTTTCGACAAGGAAAAAAATTTCCTTCCATTTGTAGACATTTCGTCTTGTGCTGAGTGCGCCAGAAAACCGAACAGGAAAATTCCCTTCGTAATTTTATAATATTGACTTTCCTTTCACCTCAAGTCGTATTACTTCTTTTCCAGGAAAACTCCTAAATTTCTCTCCACCGCAGTAATCTCAGAAATTTTCTTCTTGTAATAGTGGCTTTCAACAGAAAGGAAAAAAATTAAAAAATTTGAGTTATAAAAAAATTAGGTTAAAGCTTCGTTTAAGTCGAAATTAAGGTTTAGTTTATGCTGACTAAGGCTGAAAGGCTATTAATTTATTAATGTTATTAAAGTGATAAACATTTTAGGTAGGTACCTACTGCTACTAATTAGATTGAGGATAATCCATTTCGATGATATCTTTTAATTAAAGATTTATGTTTTAAAATATTCATACAGTAAAAAATATTTTATTAATTAAATAGTCGGAAAAGAGGGAAAAATGAGCTAAAGAAAGGAGAGGATTTTAATTAAATTATCAATGAGAAATAGTTGTCTTATAAAGGAGTTCTCAGTGTTAAGTGAAAAACCGTTTTGTCCGAGCCTTTTGGGCCGTTATGTCAGAAAAATCCCGAGGAGAATACTAAAGATGGGTTTTGTTGCGTGTGGGCGGGTTAAACTCTCACGGATCACTTTAGAGTTGGCGTCAAATATCAGAACTCTCTTTACATAAGTTAGGTTTAACATCGAGCGGGCAGGGTTAGCGTCAAATAGAAGAAAAGGGGAGATTGTCTTACAAGTTAGTTGGGGAGCCAAGTCTCATACAAACAACACTTTAGACTTACTCATAAATTAAACCTCTTTGTTTCGCTATATTCTCGTTTTCTCCCTATACTTGAAAGATAAATTATAATTTTATAATTGTAAATATTTTCGGTTTTTGGGAGTTTTGGGACCTTCGTGGGAGGTTCCATGTCCTAAAAGCCTTTGCTTGGGGAAGGGCTTTGGAGGGCTTTGGCTTGGGGAAGGGGGAGCTAGGGAGTTGGCCCTCTGGAGAAAAAGGCAAAGCAAAACTTAGGTTTTTGATAAGTTAGTATTTTTTAATGGACAGCCCCCCCGAGCTCCGAGTTTCCTTCCCGAAAATCGTGGCCAGTCGCCGTCCGTCTTTCCTCCTGCGTGAAGGCCGAATACCAGGTAAGCATCCTTTACCATGGGTTAAAGAAATAGTTTAAACTTCCTTAAAGAATTTATTGTGATACCCTCGACGTAGGGGTTTTCGGGGAAGGGTCTTCCAGACCCCGGAGGGTCAATTCGAATATTGATCTTTACCGATCTCAACTTTGTCTCTGGTTCCGGCCGGCCGTAGCATTTTTTTTCCGGAACACTTTGCGGCCACAGTTTTCATCCGATTTTCACCAAATTTTCACACAAATTTCTTTAGCCGGTGAACAAGAATGTAACGAGGGCGATTTTTGAATTTCGAAAAAATTTCGGAGATATGTCTGTTTGAAATTTTAAAAATTCGCTGCGGCCGAACCGTTAATCCGATTTTCACCAAATTTTCACCAATTACTCCTTATATTTTAAGAATTTTTGGTGTAAAAAATTGCCACTTTTTAATTATTATTTTTTTTAGTAGGGAGAAATTTCATACTTCTACCCACTACGAGAGGCACATCCCTAGGCCGAAGAGCCCATTATTTCTACCTTGACACTTAAAAAATTTTCGAAAAAAAACTTAGAAAATTGTCAAAAAAACTTCCCCCTCCGTTATTCTTCCCCTCCCATATACTTCTTATACTTCCCCCTTCTATATAGATACTTCTCTTTAAGGAAGTTTTCGTTGGAAGCTCTTCAAACCAGTAATTTCTTTTCTTTTTTTAAAAAACGTTACAATAATCCCTATATTTTTATATTAATAACAAAAAGTGACCATAATTAAAAGAAAAAAAATATCACAGTTTTTTAAAAATAAAAAAACTATAAAAGAGGGTTTCATTTCTAAAATTAGAGCGGCACTAAACTATTCACCGGAATTATACTAATAGCTGAGTATTAAATAAAATTGTTACAAGAAATCGGCGTGGAGATCTATAGTCTGCTTAGTGCACGATATTAGAAACACGAATAAGGTTATACCATTATTACATCATGAATTTACCCAATTCTAATGTACTTATCTGACGCAATATCACATTTAGGCCAATTTTTTTTGTCAGTAATTCGTGTTAGCTACCGTAAAATTCTAATCATAAACAATATTTAGGTATGAAAAAATTATTGTGGTTTTCTAAATGTGAAGAGGAATTATACAGGGTGGATTGAGAAAAAAAAAACTGAACGGTAACTTTCCTCATTTTCAGTATAGTTTTTGATTTTTTTTTTGTGTTGAAAAAACATTTTAACTATCTTTTTGCACGTCTCCGGAAATAACAAGTCCCTCTTACCTTTTTAGTGTATACATTACGAAATCTGATAACGTGCAAAACGTCCTACACTCAAAAAATCCCTATTAAGGTTCAAAACTTTTTTATCTTAGGAGTCATATAATAAATTAATTCTTATTAGAGAGTTTCAAGGAATCGTAATTTGCACTTCCCGTATACGATTCACAAAACGGAGTAGGTCTTCTCGTAGAGGCTTCATATCCCAACTCAGTTAGTTCACAATGTTCTCACAAGAGCAAATTCATTAATCGAAACAGGGTCTTTCCGATTATCTATAACAGCACATAGAAATTACCTATCACCAAAATTTTCCCACCATTTTTCACTTAGCGTTTCCTAGTTAGTTTTTAAATTTTAACTTCCAAAATCCATCCCAAAAGTACGGAATCAATTTCCTTCTATGATTTTAGCCAATCTATTGAGAAACTTGTTGATTTCCGAATCCCGAAACAACAAACATAACCTTCGTAAAATATAACCTTACGTTTACTTGGAGTCGGGAAGTGAGACGTTCACGTATACGACTCTGCTGAGAGTGTTTTAACCCAGTGTGTTTTAATTAAGTATCTTCCGGCGGATACTTTCAATTAGTTAATTGAGGTTTTAGAAGGCATAAAATTCCCAAAATTACAATGCCCCTATGACCGATCAAATTGAAGGCGATAATCGTTGGACATCCTTCGTAATAATGAAAACGCCATAAATCGGCTTATTTAATGGCTAGTTGAGTTTATCCGGTTTCAAAAAAGGGTAGATTAAAATAAGAGGATTTTCCGAGTTTGTTTTTATAGTTAAAACTTTCTATTTTTTATCTTATCCACCTCCTCCACCCCAAAAAAAGCATTGTCCTTTTACCTACATGTGTTTTTCCGTTCTCCTTCTTGGACGATTTTTGTTCCTTTCAGTTCTACGCTAACAAAAAGGGTATTATCTGAAGGGCTCGGCTTGTATCTGCCCTTACGGGCGAACCTTTGTTAAGGAATTCACCAAGTCTCCCCATTCAGGTCTACTTTTGAAACTTCTCGTCTATGTTTGCCTTGAATTGGCTCTAAACCCTTCGCCTTACAATCAATGGCTTAAAACGCCCCTTCTCTAGTTCACAGGGCCACTATTATTCTATTCCCTTCTACCTATAATACGACATTCCGCGACATTCTTTTTCTCTCTTCTCCACCCCCCCCCCCCCCCAGAAAATTGTTGTTTCATATAAATATATTATTTAAATTAGTTAACCCTGTATTCAAAAGTTTTTGAAGAAAGTACGTTTATCATATCAATGGGAAAATTTATAAGTCGCGTGAAGCTGAAGAACGGAAGAGAAAAAGGCCTCCTTTAAAAAAAACGGATGAAAAGGAAAACTGGCACACTCGGTCCTGACATTTTTTCTACTTTCGCACAAAAAACATGCAAAAGTACTCCGATTTGCTTTAAGTACACTCCTTGGCGGATCCTCCAAATCTCTGTAAAAGGATTACGACGAAACTATTCATCGGATTTTTTTATATGACATGTTTTTGGAAAGAACTCGTCAAAACCTACGAAATGGCCAGCGGCTTTTTTGGAAAAAATGTTTTAGTCGAAAAGTAAGTTTTCTATTTTCCAAAGGAAAACGTTTTCGGAAAAACTGCTCCCAATTCCGCCGAGATATTCTCGAACTAACGAGAACTAGCTTTTGTAAAAAATTTTCGACGATTTTTAGTGCTCAAATATAGGGAAGTAATTTTAGGGGCGAAAGTGCTGCGATCTCTTTTTGAAACAAAATGCTCGGGTGCTATGATGGCCCTTAAATGACGGATAAAAAATATTTTTGAATTAAGACCGATTGTGATAACGGTTATCTCACGACGCGTTTCGGCTCAAAAAGACTCGTCAGGTAAACTTCAATCAAAATTATTTTCGTCATCGTTTATTCTATGACAAAATTTTTTATAATTTGTGAAAATTCTTTGAAGACGATAAAGTAAAAATTGAAACATTTTTGGATTGTCTTCCTACCTCTATTATCTGGAAGAGTTTTTATTCGAACCGAAAACGAGATCGTGTCGTAAAAAAGAATGGCGAAAAGACAAAACCCGATGGCCCAGATGACACGGTTGTTTCTCGATCCCTGCCCTTTTTTTCCCCCTTCAGTCGAATCGGAGCAAAGCCGTTTTGTTGATATAGCTCGAAAGAGCTGGAGAATGTGAAACTTATTTCAGAGGTCGCAGGATCAAAGTAAACCTCCTGATATTCAGCACAATAGACATTTTCACTCTCCTACAATCTTCTTAAGGCGCCTTCTCTCTTGAAAAACCGCGCACTTAAAACCGGAATCCCTTACAATAAAGTAAACAACCCTATCTCTACGAAATTCTTTAAGGAACCCTTTTCTCAAGGATTCCTTAAAAATCCTACGCGTCTTATTTGGGATTTTTTCCTTCAAATAAAAGTATTCTCCTTTCAACTTCATTATGTTATTTGTCACTCTCTGACGGTCTCGGGAAATGGGTCTTCTAGCCCCCATAGAGATTGTCTGTGGTGCCGGCCGTCCGTCCACTTCGCAGCCGCAATTTCCATCAGTTGTTCATCAAAATTTTACAGATCTTCCTTTAGTCGGTAGTCATCCTAAAAATATCGAAAAATTTTTTTTTTTTTTAAATTTGCAAAAATGTGACGCCGCTGGCCCGCACTATTGGTCCAATTTTCTCTAAATATTAGGTGTACAAAATGAAACTCGGCTAAAATCTACACAATTAAATTTACCCTGTGGCTGAGTTTCATTTTGTACACCTAATAAATAAAACTTGTAGGAAATTTAATTCTCTATAAATTTGCACTTAATTATTTTTTTCTAGGATGCACATTTTCGGAAAATAATTTTTTTTAAATAATATCTTGAAAAGAGTGCGTCCTAAAGAAAAAATTAATGGAATAATCATTAAAGAGAATTAAATTTCCAACAGATTTTATTTAGTGCCTTTTTTTAATATCTGTAACGGTTTACGATTTACAAGCCTTTAAAAATTAACCTTCTTAATGGTTATACTTCAATAACCTTCTTACACGGAGAAGGTCAACTTTTGATGGACTTTAACGCCAAAAATTATCAAAATTTTGAAAAAATGAACTAGTAGGTGTAAAATGAAACTCGGCTAAAATCTGCAAAATTCAAATTTACTCTGTGGCTGAGTTCATTTTGTACACCTAATATAACCTAATATATTATACCAAGTAGCGTTCCAAAGCTACCAACCAAATAATTTATTATTTGATAAGTTTTTATTTCTTCTTGGAATTTTATTTAGTTTTTTTTGGTCTATTATTTTTTTATAACCTTAAGGTTCTAACAGAAAAACAAATAAATACTAAAGTCTTGACTCCAGTTCTATATCTGAAGTAGAGACACGCTTTAGCTATCAGTCTTAATACTCGCTGCCCTCTCAGGAAAATAGTTCGTTAAAAATAAAATAGTGACAAAGATCCCGAGTAAAATTAGAATCACGGAATGAATGGACTTAAAAATAGTATTATAAGCGCCGTTGATTTTTAATAAACGTGTGTGGTCCCAATTTATTATTTTTTTTTTTTCGACTTCTGAAATGGTTCCTGCTATAGTTTACTTTTAACAAGCTTTAGATATGCCTACGGGAAGGAATTACGAGTCAACTTATCTGGTTAACGTATACATGTATAGGTGTTAGATACGGGGATTAACCGCATGCAACCGGAAAGAAATTGTTCGCATGTTAAATTACACTAATTCATTTTTTTTCTTTATTAATGCATGCAAAATGACTTTCTGATAATTCATCACTTGAACTATCGAGAATCAAAAATACCAACATTTTTTTAAAAGCAAAAATCCAAGACCTTTCTGGGTATAGTTTTTTAAAATCGCCAAAATTTTCTAAGAGGTAAAATCACCAATTTCTGACTTAGAGGAGAGCGTAGGGTGTCAAAAAGCGGTTTTTATCATTTATTTAGAGAACCGTGAATTGAAAGCGTGAAAACGATTTAGTATAAAAATAAATTTTCTTTCAATTTTATAAAAATTGTTTTGAACAATCCCCGATAAAGTGAGCTCTTTTGAAGTTACGAACCGTGAAAAAAGTTTTGGTAGACAATAAAACCTCGAAAATCCCTGGTCAGCTTGAAAAAAAATTTAATTTGTACACAATTTTTCCTATAAAATGTCTTACCTATAAAATGTGTAAACTTTCGTGTAGTAATTTTAACCCCCAATTATGTAATTATTTAAGTAATTTTTTGTCTTCCGCCGCTCCCAAAAAATATAATTTTCCTAGGGCGATTTTTGAATTTCGAAAAAATGGCGGAGATAAGTCTGTTTGAAATTTTAAAAAATTCGCTGCGGCCGAACCGTTGGTCCGATTTTCACTAAATTTTCACAATTACTCCTTATATTTTATAAGAAGATAAGAAATATAAGAATTTTTGGTGTAAAAAAATTGCCACTTTTTAATTATTAATTTTTTTTTTAGTAGGTAGGGAGAAATTTTATACTTCTACCCATTACGAAAGGCACATCCCTAGGCCAAAGAGCCCGTTATTTCTACCTTTACACTTAGAAAAAAATTTCAAAAAAAAAAAAAAAACCAGAAAATTAAAAAAAAAAGAAAAATTTTTTGACAAAAAAAAACTCGGAAAATTTTTGGGAAAAAACAAAACTCGGACAATTTTTTCCAAAATAAACTTAGAAATTTTTCGAAAAAACAAACTTGGAAAATTCTCTTTTACGTATACTTTCCCTCCCTTATATGTACATCCCCTTCCGTTGTACTTTCGTTCCCTTATACTTCCCCCTCCGTTATACACTTCACCCTCTGTTATACTACCCTTCACTTAAACTTCCCCTCCCCATATACTTCCCCCTCCGTTATACTTCCCCCTCCTATATAGATACTTCTCTTTAAGGAAGTTTTCGTTGGAAGCTCTTCAAACCAGTACTTCAGAATAAGTAATTTTTGCGCTTGGTTAAGCGAATAGTTTACGAGATATTTCATGAAAAATCAAAAAAGCTAATTTTCAATTTTATTTTTTATTTTATTTATTTTTTTTTTTTTTGTAAAATTAAGATAATCGGAATCGAAAGGTAACGGAATCGGGCAACAAGCAATATATTTTAACTTGATTTTTTTTCTCTTTTGTTCGGAGTGGCGATAAAAGCTGCAACATCCATTTAACGATGACCAAGAAAGTACCCTTCCAAGCACTTAGTTGATTAGTTCAACAACAGAAACGCTTCTCCCACACTATGTACTTATTAAACTTATATCCCCCCCAGCCAAAAACACCACCATCTTTAACTTCCACTCAACATACCTTCGTATTAAATGAGTTTACTTTTAGACGATTAACCCGAAAAAGAACCCATTGATTCCATTCCTTTTATTGGAAATGGCGTTTCGTCTTTTTGGTATTTAAATATTCACGGGCAATGAAAGGCTCTTGATGGCCATAAAGCCATAGAAAGGTTAAATTAATTCTCTTTTATTTTATTGGGTGAAGTCTCCTCAAGTACGCCGAAAGAACCTTATTTTAATGTCTGAAATTGATTTAAAATTTTTTTTATTCAATATGAAAGGGTTAATAAATTCAAACAACTGTCATCTATAATCCTGGAGGATCTTTAAGTACCAAAGGGATTGAACTAAACGACTGCGTGGTGGTTTGGACTATAAAAGGGGACAGTTCCCTGCATAAGACACATCCATTTTGGATATTTTCATAAGCGGTGAAGGGAGCCGGGAGTGGACAGAGCCGCCCCCCGCCCACCCCCGGGGGGGTCCTTCTAATAAAATGCAGGTGACACATAAAATAGGTTCGCTTATTATTGGCCTCCCTTGTGGGATTGCGGTCAGTAAAACGTTATTAGTCGAAGTGAGTCCGCTTCTATCGCACACCTCAAAATATATTGCGCAGCCCCCCCCCCCCCCCCGGTCGGTTTCGACCCTTCTCGGACACTTATTAATTGTCACATTTCGACCCATCAAACCTACTTTAATCATTTAAGCCACCCTTTTCGAAGCTTGCCAAGAGCAGATTTCCCCAAATCTCTTTCACCCCCACGACAATCAAATGATTTGAATTTCTGAAAAATTGAATTCTCCGATATTAATGCTTATCAATTAGTTTAAAAAATGACTTTCCGATGCCAAGCGAGAACATATTTTTTGATAAATTTGGGTGACCAAGAAAATTGTTCCTTTATACTATAGTATCTTAAGGCAGATCTGGCCCAAAAATTCAACCAAGTGTTAGAGAGGGAAGATGCCTAAAATTACTTTCCTATATTTGATCGCTAAAAATCGTCGGAGAATATTTTACAAAAGCTAGTTCTTGTTAGTTCGAGAATATCTCGGCGGCATTGGGAGCAGTTTTTCCGAAAACGTTTTCCTTTGGTAAACGTTAAGCTTAATTTTTGACTATAACATTTTTTCCAAAAAAATCCGCTAGCCTTTTTGTTTGCTTTTACGAGTTCTTTACAAAAATATACAATATAAGAAAATTTGATGAATAGTTTCGCCGTAATCCTTTTACAAAGAATTGGAGGAAAAATGCCAGCGGGCTTATGAAGGATTTAAAGAAAAGGATATCCTGCCTTTCTGGTTGAATCCTCTCAAGGTCATTTAAGTTTTTTCTCAGCCCTATTTTCCTATTGAGTTCCGACTATTTTACACAATCAATTCAGGCTTTTTCAGAATTTTGACATCATTTTTCCCCCTACGACTGAAAACCATACAGATGCTTTCTCGAAATCAGGTTTAGACTTAAGGGGTTCTTACCCTGTACCCTTCAACTATAAAAGGAAAGCCGTTGATAGAAAGATAGACAAAAAAATCTTAATCTTAATTCTCACGCCTTCAAAAACAGTCCGGTTTAATTTTTTTCAAGTTGAGATCTATTTAGTGGCCCTATACGCCAAGGTCTCGAAAAAATTCCCAAAATTTTTAAATTTTACGAAATTTGAAAAATCACCCCAAATAAGGGAAAAATCCTGAATCCAAAAATGTTAACGAAATGAAAATTGGATAGAAAACCATCGTGCGAAACGGAAAAATGCAAATTTCGCCGCATCAATACAACGTTGTCTGGGTAGATGGGGAATATTTGTTGGCCTCCGAGTAAATCGCCAATTAAAATTAAACCGGCCCATTTTTGGATTCTTTTTTTTTTTATTTTCATCGTCCCTCTCTCTCGAATATAAGTTTCCCCATTCTCCTAAAACAATAAAAAATATAATATATCTAAGAATTCTTTTATGTTGGAAACTTCGATCGTATATTGAAAGCACAAAAAAGAAATTATTATAAAGAGGTAGAAATATATTTTACAAATTGCGATACCAAACCTATATTGAACTTGGAACTTTATAATTGGACGTTCCCTTCCATGAAACTGAAACCAGGGAATAATTTAGTTTAGGAACACGTATTTATTATTAATATTGTTTACTTTTCAATAGTTCCGTTGATGTAAATTATCACGGAAAATTCGTTCGAACAAAACAACTCTAAAATATTCGCCATAATAAATATTCATAAGAAAAAAAAATGTAGCAATAAAGGATTTTTTGTTTCTCTAGTAGTAACCAATTAAAAAAAATTATAAATTTTTTGGATTCCGAAAGGATACCTTTTTTGCTTTTAATTTCAAAACCCTTCTTTGCTCCCTGGAGGTCTTCAGACAACTCTTGAGTGGGAATTGAACCCACGACCACCGAGGGAATTAAGGAAGGGCCGCTGCCCTAATCCCCTCAGCCACGAAAAAACAATTTATTTATAAATATTAGGAGGGTATGTATGTTGTTAAGGGAACAATAACCTGAATAGCTACTTCAATAAACCGATTCTGACCAAAGTTTTACAACCGCCTTTTTGATTTAATGCTGAGAAATCTTATATTCCATACGATCGGCGATAAATTTTTAGATTCGACCAAGCTATAAAGAAAAAAAAATCTGGGACCAGGTAGATTGTTGAGTTTAAGGATATAAATAAAAACGTCTGAAAAGCATCGTAGAGAATCTCTTCAAACTCCTATGAAATAATAAAAAAAAAATGCTGAAAATAAAGAAAAATTTCAATTAAAAAAATGTTTGTATGTTTGTAGTAATCCAAAGCTATCTCTGGAAGCCAGCCCATATTTTTAAAGCTAGAATTTATCCAAAACCCTATTATTGTGAGCGCGGGGTAGTGTTTTCTACAGTTTTTTAGCGGAAAAACTCTTTTCACTTGAATTTTTTTTTTTTTTTTTCGAATGATGGGAGAAATTTTGGCTGCTCATACACTTTCCGCTGGGCAAAGGCGATTTTCTTTTAAAAAATCTATAAGTAAAAGGGATGAAAATTTTTGGAAATAGGCAGCTCTATTTGAGGAAGTTCCCGTTGGGGAGACCAGTTCTTTTACTCCTCCCGGCCTTCTCCGCCGAATCTTTCTAAAAGGATTACGACGAAACTATTCATCGGATTTTCTTATATAATATTTTTGGAACGAGCTCGTTAAAGCCTACAAAATGGCTTACGGTTTTTTTTTTTTTGGAAAAAAGGTTTTAGTCGAAAAATAAAATTTCTATTTTCCAAAGGATAAATTTTTCGGAAAAACTGCTCCCAAGACCGTATAGGCATTTCCAAAATAAGGAGAACGAGCTTTTGTAAAAAATTTTCCGACGATTTTTAGTGCTCAAATATAGGAAAGTAATTTTAGGGGCGAAAGTGCTGCGATCTCTTGTTTTTGAAACAAAATGCTCGGGCGGTATCATGGGCCTTAATAATTTTCGTCTTTTTCAAAGATTACTTTTTAGATACGTTTCAAAATACTGAGCAAATTTTCAAGGTGAAAAGTAATAGGTTTTCCAGTTGTTTTTGTTTGATCATGTATGTACCCCTGTTTATAAAGGTCCGACCCAAACTTCATGTCCGTCGGGAAAAACCCGAAAATAGACTTTTCATTCAAAACTCCATTTAAAACTATAAATCGATTTTAATTCTTAGATTAAACGAATTTCACTTTTTAACTTTTCAAACTCATCGCGTGTTTTTCAGATATGCCGTTGGTGACATTGAAAATGGGATCCAATCTTAATCCTGACGATATTAAGGAAGGGGATGACGTGTATTTCGAATGCAATATCAGAGCTAATCCCAAAGCCTACAGATTAGCATGGTTTCACAACGTAAGTATGAAAATTCGAACGCTAAAATCTTTTATGAAGAAAATCATTAAATCGAGTATTGTTTTCCCATCGAGTCCCATAACCCTTAAAATAAATTGCAATCAAATATCACATTTAGGATGTCATTAAAAGTTAATTTTCATTTGAGTCTGAATGAGAATGTAGTGCCATTATCGTTACTCTGCAAACTAATACAATTGAAAACGTAAAAAGTCAACATCGAACGTTGAGTTTGCATGTGTATAAACAATAAAATCGTGTGAAATAAACCTGTGCATAAATACTCTTTTTGGTTTATTTTTGTATAACTCCTTTTTTTTATGATTGACTTGATATATTTTTTCTTAGGGGGAAGAAATTCATCACAATGTCAGCGGCGGGGTCATTTTAAGTGACCATAGTCTTGTTCTACAGGGTGTCACAAAATCTACAGCTGGTGAATTCACTTGCTTAGCGGCCAACACGGAAGGGAAAGGAACCAGCAATCCTGTCATTCTTAAAGTCATGTGTGAGTAAAATTAATTATTTAATCTATTAGTTTAGTGTAGATCATTGTCGAATTATGCCTTAAAAAGAACTTTACTGAAGATAACAAAATCAGGTATTCATCCTAATTTTTTGGGGGGTCTTTTCACTACTTCAATCCCTGAAAAAAAAAAAAAAGGATATTACGATTTTTGCCGAATTTTTTAGTTTCGTACTTTTCAATTCTTCAATGTTCCCGAATAGCAAAATTAAAAAATAAAATTTATGTGAAAGTAAAATATCTGCATCTCGACAAATATTAAATGGGACTAAAAATCCATTGAGAAAGTTCGTGAATGGCCCTTATTAATAAACGTGTTAAAACGACACGTGTTTCCAGCGTGTGGTCAGATTGAGCGCCCTGTCGAAAAATAAAAAATGTTCGAATTAACTCGGTCACGAAAGTCTTGATTAACATGTAATTACCGGCGTTTATTTGTAAGGCGTCGACCTTAAAACGAATTATTGCACTCGACTAATTCACCGACGCTTTGAATTTATTTAAAACGTTGAATAATCCTCAAAACTTTACGAACCTCTCGTTTGAAAATTTATGACGCGACCCAGAAAATTGAGATAAAATTTAAATGGCTTTTCCATAACAAAGGTACTAACTAATAATCTAGGACTATCGTGTTATGTACGATGTCGTCTTTATCTAAACTCCTTATCGATTCAACTATAAATTTAAGTCTTATGAAATCCTTCGACGCTCAATTGTTCCAACTATTTCATGATTTATCATTTCCAACCATAGTCTTTATCTCCACTCTTTTTTTGGAATTTTCGATTTATGAGCAGTTAAAAAAATTGTAATCTTTAAACAAATAAAGGAAGAAGAAATCGCTGTGATAGCGAGCATATCACGACGCGTTTCGGCTTAAAGAGCATCTTCAGGTGAGCTATTGCTTCTGTTACTCTCATTTCTACTTTGGAAATACAGTTGCAGAAAAAAGATGATGATTCTAATTGTGAATTGCTGACCTGAGGAGGCTTTTTAAGCCAAAACGCGTCATTAGATACCCTTCAGACATTGGTTTTTTAATATTGAAAACCCTTCGCGAAATATTCATGCGATAAAATTAAATACATATTTTTATATAGAATCTTGACCATCATTGAAAGAGTTTTTATTTTAAATTCAGAATTAATACAACAATTAAAAGTCTTTGGTAGATCGAGTTTTAGAACGATTTCCTGGTTTCTTTATCGGCCCTTTTTAAAGACTCAATTAGACTTTTTTTTTCATAATTGCTCCGCCAAATGTGCTCAGTTTTATTATTCTCGTTTATCTTTAACGAGCAATGCTATCTGATTTGTTTTAATTAGTATTTTCGATTTTAATTACTTTGAATTTTTGTGCTGATTACCTTGAGTGATCATTTTAATGCAAATTGAAAGTTTGACGTCAAGATACAAAAAAAACTGGGATTTCATGAAAAAAATTTTTTTTTGAAATACTTTCCAGCAGGATGGCGAGCGCTTTATAGTTTTAAAAAAATTCTATGCGACACATTTTTAAGAAACCAATATTGGGAGTAGGTAATCTACGAGGGGTGTCCAAAAATTAAAGACCTTTTGTATTTTGCCGCCGTACGGGCGAAGTATTCTGCCAGATGAAAACACTAGCTTGTAGCGGGAAGTTCCCCCTTCACATCGCACTTGGTCTCATCTCTCTATCTTATCCAGCGTTGCTACGGCAGCCGTTCGCGATGGACGTCTCGGTGCCGAGTCCCGCCGGTTGTGAGGTTCGCTCCGTCATGCGTTTCCTAAACGCGGAGAAACTTCGCCCGGTCGAAATTCATAGACGTTTGACGGCTATTTATGGCAATGTTATGAATGAGCGCTGTTGTTACGCTAATGTTACGAATGTTATAAATAGCCGTCAAACGTCTATGAATTTCGACCGGGCGAAGTTTCTCCGCGTTTAGGAAACGCATGACGGAGCGAACCTCACAACCGGCGGGACTCGGCATTGAGACGTCCATCGCGAACGGCTGCCGTAGCAACGCTGGATAAGATAGAGAGATGAGACCAAGTGCGATGTGAAGGGGGAACTTCCCGCTACAAGCTAGTGTTTCATCTGGCAGAATACTTCGCCCGTACGGCGGCAAAATACAAAAGGTCTTTAATTTTTGGACACCCCTCGTACATGAAAAAAAAAGTATGTAGTTACAAACTTATTAGGCGAAATGGATATTTTATCACGATTCCTGACCCACCATTCTTGAGGTACCTGACAGCTGTTCTGAATGGGAAACCGAGATCGTATTAAGCCTTTATTCACTCCAATAAAAAGGAAATAAGCACTAATCGATTTTAATGCCCTCTTTTTCGGGAGCGGAAGAGCCATTAGAAAGACATTCTACAGTACCACCTTCTCGTAGTTTGTTTACTCATTTTTAAATGGAAGAAAAAAAAATTTCGGAAACCAATCACAGATGATAAAAATTGAAAGTGTCAGATGGTTACCCCCCCCCCCCCCAGCGTAACCGGCGCAGTCCCAAACGAGACAGGAAAATAATTTTTGGGAAGGGCGGAACGCTGCCTATCACAGAGAATTGTAAAAGTAGACCAAAACAAGGGCGTGGGCTACCGCTTAAATGCCAAAATTTTACAGAAGCTTCCTTCCATAGCAATTTTGAAAATGTCGTGGGTTTTTGTGGGGGAAAATTCAGTGGTCTTTGACTGTTCCGTGTGGCCTGGATGGAATAACGCTATCATTTCTTCTACCTTGATTTTGGCGAAGAAACGTTTGAGAGTTTCAGGGAATAGTAATTTTCCTTTCCTGTATACGACTCACAAAACGGGAACGGTCTTCTTGTAGAGGCTTTATAACCCAGTTTCATGGAGTCGTTCCGACTCTGTTAGTTCACAATGTTCTCACTAGAGCGAGTTCATGAATCAAATCATGGTTTATTCTGATTAACTATAACAGCACATAGAAATTACCTATCCGCAAAACGTTCCCGCCAATTTTCACTATAGTGGGTATAAAGTTTCTTTGGTAGTTATTTAATTTTAACTTCCAAAATCCTTCCAAAATGAACGGAATCAATTTCCTTCTTCGATTTTAGCCAATCTGTTGAGAAGCTAGTTGATTTCCGATCCTGAAACTAAATGAGATAACAAAATAACCTTCGTAAAATATAACCTTACGCTTACTCGGAGTCGGGAAGTGAGTCGGATCGTATACGACTCAGATGAGTCGGATCGTATACCGATTCCGACTCGAGGCTCGAGTCGAATGAACATGGATGAGTCGAATACGGGAAGGGAAAATTACGATTTCCCAGAAGCACTCTATTAAACTGTTGCAAATAAATCGATATCAGTGTATTTTAAAACTGTTTTTACTTTACATAAGATGATAAAGCCTTTTCTGTTTTTGGTGGAGGAGGATGCCGTTTTCTCTCCTTAGAGGTAATAGGTTGAAACCTTTTAACCTAAACCGAGATCTTCACTTAGAGTTCACTCACATGACAAGAGAGAAAAGCGGAGAGTGCATACGCTCTCCATACTTTTTTTTTCTCCTCGTGTGCCCTCCTTACATTTCCTCGTTACATTTTGGCTTTTAAAGAAGTTAATTGCTTATTTTTTATATATGGGTCATTAGTAAAATTGAAAAGGCGTTCAGAGAGAAAAACAGATAAATAAAATAACTTGTATAGATTTAAGGGATTCAAATGTTAAACCTACAGATCCCTTTCAAATCAACGACCCAGCCTTTGGGCTTTTGGGTAAACTGTGGGACCTTATTAATGACCGAGGTATGTTTGTCCTGTATTTGCACTCTACCTTTCTCCACTCCCGAGGGAAAGAGGTCGGGTCAACATTAAATAGAATAGAAAACAAAGCGATTTCCGATTTAAACAACAACAAAAATTATGACCAAACTCACTTATACTTTAACTAAACTGGTATGCATAAATTCAGTGAGTGGCATCTATTTCTACTTCGGGGAAAAAAACTCCGCATAAATTCCGCATTGCGAATATTCTAGACGTGTACCTTTTTTGATGAAACCGTAACCTCCCCGTATTTTTTCAAAACGTTTTAACCTTTTCCTCAAAGAGAAGTTATTGTGATTGGTGGAAAACTGATTAGTAATCTTTACCGATCATAATCTGTCGTGCCAGACGTCCCCAGTTTTTCTGAAAGACTTCAGCCGCAGCATACGGTTTCACCAAACTTTAGCTGAATCTTCCTTTTTTAGTTGTATTGAAATTATACCGCCGTAATAGAGAGTTTCAGGGAATCATAATTTGCCCTTCCTGCATACGACTCACGAAACGGGAAAGGTCTTCTCGTACATGCTTTATAACCCTGTTTCAGGGAGTCGTTTAACTCAGTTAGTTCACAATGTTCTCACAAGAGCAAAATTACGAATTGAAACATGTTTTTTCTGATTAACTATAACAGTACATAGAAATTACCTATCCCCAAAACGTTCCTGCCAATTTTCACTTAGCGTGGGTCTAAAGTTTCCTTGTTAGTTAGGGGTACAAAATGAAACTCGGCTATAATCTACAAAATTCTAACTTACCCTGAGGCTGAGTTTCATTTTGTACACCTAATAAATAAAACTTGTAGAAAATTTAATTATCTATAAATTTGTACTTAATTATTTTTTCTAGGATGCACCATTTTCGGAAAATAATTTTTTTAAAATAAATTTATCTTGAAAACAGTGCGTCCTAAAAAAAAAAGAATAGAATAAAAAATAAAGAGAATTAAATTTCCAACAGATTTTATTTAGTGCATTTTTTCAATATCTGTAACGGTTTACCATTTACAAGCCTTTAAAAATTAACCTTCTTAATGGTTATACTTCAATAACCTTCTTACACGGAGAAGGTCAACTTTTGATGGACTTTAACGCCTAAAATGATCAAAATTTTGAAAAAAATGAACTAGTAGATGTACAAAATGAAACTCGGCTAAAATCTACGAAATCCAAATTTACCCTGTGGCTGAGTTTCATTTTGTACACGTAATATTAAATTTGAACTTCGAAAATCCTTCCAAAAAGTACGGAATCATTTTCCTTCTTCGATTTTAGCCAATCTGTTGAGAAACTAGTTGATTTCCGAACCCGAAACTAAACGAGATAAGAAAATAACCTTCGTAAAATATAACCTTACTCGGAGTCGGGAAGTGAGTCGTTCAAGCCAACGACTCAGCGGCGAGTCGGATACGCGAAGGGCAAATTACGATTCCGTGAAAATCTCTAATGATCCGATTTTCACCTTTTTTACCAAATACTCCTTTTGACGTATTCTTCTCGCTTAATCTCAATATCCTCGGGCACAATTCGAAGAATCCGTTCGTTAAGGGGTCGGAAAATGGCGCGTTTTGTATTATGTTTTAATGGGAAATATTATAACACGTCATGCACATCCATGGGCTATCCCTAATGAAACATTTCAATCTCGCTTTTATAATTAACGTTTTGTACCATTATCATCAATTAAGTGTCTCATCAATCTTCATCATTTATCCAATTATGTCGAACTCACTGCTTTTGTCAACAGGGATTTTATTTAATTAAATAGATTGTGATTGTCTAATTTTAATTTTAGAAAAATAAGTAACCCTTCGAAAATGTTCATTAAACATTTTTATGTCCAACTCGACGGTTTATTTATCATTTTTCCCCTATTTTGCAAAATTCGTAAGATCTTGAAATTTTAAAAATGTCTGTTAAAGATGTTTCTAACTTTACACTTTTTAAAGAATAAATTGTAGGGAGAAAAAAACAAACTTGGTTTTTCCATCAAAATGTCATAAAAATTACCTTTAAGCCGTTTGAAATTAACTAAGTAGGTAGGAAGATAAACAAAATTTAAAGTGTCTTTAAAAATCTCCCAGTTACGATAAAGGAGAAGAGAAGACTTCGCTGTAGCTTGTGGAGGAAACGTCGCTTTATTTAGACATATGCTTCCACATTTAGACTTCATGGTTCATTAATCATTAAGACAGCACAACTGAGGAATGACGCTGAGAGGGTGAACAGAGGGCCCACCATTATGACGTCACGATTCCCTTTTCCCTTTCCGTAACCAACGCATCCTGAAACGCCGTCTCCATTGATTCTTGAAAAATATTTTAAATTAAAAAAAATGCTGTAACGAAAATTGTGAAGGGGAGTACGGAGGGTGGTTATAAAATTTCACTGAAGACGTTTGTTTATAACTGAAGCATGTAATTTGGATTGTTCCCAGACAACTTTTAATAAAAAGAAGGCTCCAAGTTTCTTTGCCTCATCCTTCGGTTGGATAACCAAGTGAAAGGCTTCCCAAACAATAATAAGCGAGAAGACCATTTGAAATGTATCTTTTTTTATCAATCCCTTGGCTCATTATATCGAAAAAAAAAATAAACTTCTCCCCTTTCATCCTGTTTGATTTGCTAAATTAAGGTTGGTTTCACAATTCCAAACATTTTTTTTTTTTTTGAAGGGACATCGTTGAGTTTACAATTCATTTGAAAACAAAGTTCAATAGAGAAAAAAATTTTAAATGGAAAAAAATTAATGAATATACTACCAAGTTATTTATTTCAAATCAATATTAATCATACTATAATTAAAGAACTTTTTTTTTACTTATTTGTTTTTCTCTCTTTTTTTTTTCAAAACATTCATGACAGGAAAAAATTCCACATTCTGAAATCTTTGGAACAAAATTTTTGTATAGGAGAATAACGAAAGGTGGAAGAAGATAAAACAAAAAAGCCCGAGGGAAATGAAGGAAAAAACAGCCTTTGATAACCCTGAAGGTAACTGAAATTATAGAAGCTTAACAACAAACCATTTTAATAATTCCCCCACCACCGCATATTTTTGGCAGTTCTTAAACGCCCCTGAAAAAATAATTGTTAAAAAAATTTTCCAACCACAATTAAAAAGTTTAAAAGATTTAAAGAATTAAGGATTAATTGATTTTTTTCGAGGTTTGACGACAGGGCGGATGTAGCCTTATTAATTTTTATCAAGAAAAATTTTCGGTTAATCCATTATGGCGATATTTACGTTTTAAAAATAAAATTAAACCCGTTGCTAATTTTAAGAGTGGTACGGATTGTACTCTAGCCAGGTTGAAATCGGTATTCACAGCTTCCCTTGGGAATCGTGACAGAATTGGATTCTACTGATTATATTAAATTTGTATTGCTAACGCTGTAAAGTAAACTTAATGCCTTTTTAAAGAGGAAAAAAAACTTGGTTTCATAAAAACTGTTACACTTTTGATTTCCTCAAAATGGAAGTTGTATGACCCCCACGGGAGTCGTTGAAGAATGCATCTTCGTCATTGGTTACTGATATTTTTGAAAAAAAAAAATCTTTCCTTGAAAATTCAAAAATGCAAAAATGGCTGAGATTTTGTCAGAGGTTATGTTTATTTTCTTTCACTTTTATATTTTTGAACATTTAGTTTCACCTGCGAGCTCGCGAAAGACGACATAAAAAAGTTGACCTTCTTTTCGCATACTAAGTAAACTAAAATGTCAAAACTACTTAAATTTTTTTTCATTTTACCTAGAAAAAAGGGAGAAAAACTTTTTGTTTTCTTGACCCAGAGCATTAGGGTGGAGAGAAATGCCACGACTGACCCAATTTTTTCTTCTTTCATTTCCCACCTT